>JAOYMR010000009.1:3146429-3163256 GCA_025802075.1 Tenebrosternarchus preto | reverse complement strand
GAGAGAGGGAGGGAGAGAGAAAGAGAGAGAGAGAGAGAGAGAGAGAGAGAGACGCTCTGTCTTAGTGCACTTTGCAGTAAGTTGCGGGCGGCTGTTGCTGGCGTGGCGGTTGCTGGTCGCGGGGAACTTTAACACGCTGGATCCCAAAGTCCGTCTCTCTTACCTGTGCAGTTCGGAGCTGCCATGGATCTCACGCCCGGATTTACAATTTTAATCTTGCTGACGGTTTTTCTGCAGACGAACGGCCTTTATATCGCCAGTAGCATAGGTATGTTGGACTATATTTTACCTTTTTTACACTTTCATCCCAGTGATGTCTTGTTCTTTCGGCGACTGTCCGACCCCCACCCAAGTCCTCTTCACGCCTGTATTGTAATGCCCACCCGGTTCCACACTGCTTACTTCTCCGTAACAACTTATTGCGCAGAGGTCTGGATCTGTTAACCGGACTTTCTGTCCCCGACACTCTTGTATGCTGTGTCATCACTCTTTCTTGTTAAATTGTGCGCGTTATACCTCCGGGAACGAAGGAGACATTTCTGAGTTTGTTCTGGAGGTCGCAGTTATGCAGAAAATAAAGGGATATAAGTACTCGCATTTTAGAGATGTTAACGAATTTCAAATCACATCTTTATTCGGTTCTGCGTTCAGTTCAGCTATAAGGTGCTTAGAGCATCTCCACATGTCACTGCGCACAGACCGTAAACTGACGGCGTGAACGGAGCCTGTCCTTAATAGGTGGTGAAAATGTTTCTGAGGCGAATACGTATTTCCTAGAACAGAAGTATGCTATCTTTGATATTTCCTCATGCGTTTGGTGTCAAAATAATTCTTATGTCGATAAACAAACCGGTAGAATGTTCACTGCACTCCGTTAATTATAACGATACAAAATCAACACGGACAAACTGTACTTCTGGTCATAGGTGTGGCTAGTCACCTCAGAGCGTCAGTGCTAGATCTGAGGAAGTGAAAATGTGTCAGATCCAGCCTTCCAGTGAAAACAAACGCATAATCAAAAATACAAAATATACGTAAACGCAACGTACGAGTGGATGGTTTTTAAACGTGAAGATCTAGCAGGTGGCTCTTCCACTGAAATCTCGACACGCGGAAGCGCACAGGCAGCGGCAGTGAGAAAACATCATATAAGCGCAATTATCACATTGACCTCGGAGGTTCCTCTGGGCGCCGTTCGGGGAGAAAAAGACAAGAAAATACGCTAAATCGCTATTAGACTTGAACATTAAGGGTTGCAGCGGGGGCATTTAGTGGCAAAAGTATTCCAAACTTTTTGTAAATATTAAATGAATGTAACCGTATGATTATTATTAATTACCCAGTCTCAGAATAGCAAGACACGCATGTCAAGATACGATAATTCAGATGCCACATTTGTCCACTTATATTGCTCGCTTCACTTTTTTTCACTGTAGAAAGCTGCTGTGGCTTATTCTTGCATATATCCATATCAGTCGTCTGCAATTGCCCAGTCACCACTGAAATGGATGCAAGTAGCCTGCTGCATTAATAAATACCTCTCATCCTTACCTTTGTTGACACTGAAGATTTTTGTAACTTCTAACTTCTAATGCAATGAAACCTTTCACTTACTGTGACTATATATATATATATATATATATATATATATATATATATATATACAAACACACAGTATGCACCTGGAATAATTTCTATCTATCTATCTATCTATCTATCTATCTATCTATCTATGATTATCTCTGTACTATATGTGTGTGTGCGTGTGTATATGTATTGTTCTAGAATCCCTGCAGCATATGCTGGGGGACTATGGACTGGTGAGGCCCGTTGTCACGGACGCAGAGGGCCGCTTCCTGTCGCACGCTGTGTCGGCCAGCGCGGCAGGCGGGCAGTTCCGTAGGCGCTGGCGAAGAGAGGCGGAGACAACCGACAACGCCCACGCTGGGGGGGACGGCGAGAGGCTCTACTACAACGTCACTGTCTTCGGCCGGGAGTTCCACCTGCGACTGCGTCCTAACCGGCGCCTGGTGGCTCCCGGAGCCAAGATGGAGTGGCAGACGTCGGGCACCACTCGCTCCCAGCCCCTGAATGGCAACTGCATGTACGTGGGCGACATTACGGACGTACAGGGCGCCTCGGTGGCTCTCAGCAACTGTGACGGCCTGGTGAGTTCACACAGGCCACAGTCTTCTGCTGGTACTAGGTGTTTTATTTAGGTACGCAAGTGGTACTTTTGAGTGCTACTGAAAGTTCTAGGGCTTTTGCCCCTATTCCAGTTTATACAGTTATTAGATTTAAGCTGAGCCGGGAATTATCAACTAAAACTAACTTGGAGATGTTATCCCAGAGTTCTGATTATATCAGAGTTCTGAAATACATCATGACATGAATACAGCCACTAAAGCAGGAATCTGAGAGAACTAACACTAGATTTATTGTTGGTGTGCTCAACTGTACCTAACCTGATCGTTACTCTCTCGCTGGTGAAGGCTACAGAGCAAAGACATGGCTAATATAGTTTTTGATTTTGGGTCAAAATGACACTGAGCAGAAAGACTAAGTGCTGACCATACATATGTTACACCACAATAAAACAATATTCAGAATTGCTAACATAACAGGATTATTTGTCAACTGTTTCAGAATGAAATATTAAATGTGCTGCTTCATAGCTCTAGACAGGTGAAGTTCTGCCAAGGCTGCAGTAGGCTTTTGGCTCTGATGATACATACTGTGCCTCCATGTGTGCCTCTGTGTGTGTGTGTGTGTGTGTGTGTGTGTGTGTGTGTGTGTGCGCATGCGAGTGTTGATGTCTGCTTAGAGTATTTTTCACTCAAATAACCTTCTGACCGTAAGGTCATGGGGTCAAGAAGTCATGTGAGACAAAGTCACACTCTGTCCTTTTTGTTCATGCTGTTAGTGCTTATAATGAGATGTATGCATGTGTTTTGGCTCTGTCTGATTAGCTTATCAGGCTCTAAAACATGTTTGTAGAAACAAGCGTGTGTATGTGTGTGTGTGTGTTGCTATTTTTTTAATCAAGTATGTTACATCAGTGTATGTCATGTGTCTAGCATTCTTTAGAGAGCAGAGATACAGCTGCTCTGTAACACTGCCTTTTCCTATCTTAAACAGGATATTGCTGAGTATTCTGGAATACCTTTCATTTCAGTGAAACTGTTATATCAGATGTATTACGAAACAAAATCCAAACAGGACCAAAGTAAAGCTTAATCTCGCCATAGTGATGATATCAGTTTTCCACTGCCACAATTACAATACATGTATATGTTTATTAAGCACTGCACTAAATTGATGGACATGCTAGGTGTATACATTGTGTGTATTGTGAGTGTATTGAGATGCAATGAAGAGAGGAAAGCCAGGACTCCTCAGTGTGGCTGAAAACTATTGCGCAGTAGAGGTCTTGACAAGTCTACACATCTTGAAACACATGCACTTTATCCTAGTGCTGTTTTCTGAGAAACAGTAAGGTGAGATCATTACAGACTTTTGCCCACTGGGATTACAGTTTTTCTCAATTGCTTACATGCATTTTAGGAAACAGTATCTCTGTTCCAAAATACTGGAACACATATATAAAAAAAACTGCACACATTTTGCAAATCCTTGTATATTGCAAGCAAAAAGAAACATTCAAAACTTCAAAACCATGAACATGCTCCTCAAAATAAAATGTTCACATTACTAAGCCAGGAACACTTATCATATGAATTTCTACAACAAACCACATTTTGTACACTGCACCAATAATTTGAGAATTAAATTCTCACAACAAATATGCTGCTGCCTTTCCTGCATCCATAGAGCAGAGACAATCAACAGATATTATTTGATGCATTATTTATGAATGTTTTGTGAATTCTTTACATTTTACACGCTAATTGAATTCATTGTGCTGTGCAGAGTTACTGGGATGCCTGAATGTACAGTCTTAGGGTATCTTATGTATACTGGCTGGGACAGACTTAGCATCTTAACACGGCAGTAGACTGTATGGCAGTAAGAGATGATAAACTGCTGACATTATGTGACACAATTGATAACATATAGTTGGAACCACTTTGGATTGCTAGAGTCTGTAACACCGAAATGCTGTGAACATATTGAAATCAATCTGATGACTGTGTGTCCTAACTGTAGAGTCCTGCGGGAGTCCTGTTCTGAGTTCATTTACTTTCCTATCATACTCGAACCTTGGCTGATGACTTATTCAACTGGTGTACCTCAAAGATCATTTGAAGATCACTGTTCACCTTTTTGGGTGAGGTGTTCCTTCTGTTTGTTTGTTCTCTTCGAACTCTCACGTGTTCTCTTCGAACTCTCACGTGTTCTCTTCTAACTCTCACGTGTTCTCGTCTAACTGTCACGTGTTCTCTTCCTCCAGTCTTTACCCAAACATTCTACATTAGTTCCTACTACTCTCTGTTATTGTAAGTTAATGTAAGTTAGTGCCCAGTTGTCTTTCTCAGATGTTTACTGGGTTAATGTTGTTTAGCAGATCTAGACATTTCATTGTTTACATAGATATGGCACATGTGTGTCATTCCTATATAAATAAAAGTACATTTATAGCATTTGGCAGACCCTCTTACCTAGGGCAACTTGCACTTGCTGTATCAGTGTGACAGTATGTGTGCTCCCTGAGAAGCAAATCCATGACCTTGGTGTTACTAGCAGCTTGTTCTACCTGCCCTAGCAGGTGAGCTACAGGAGAACAGGAGAAAATGGATTATACTTTCTTGGACAGTCTGTCTCTGTCTCTGTGCATTATGCGTTCTGTAGGAAGCAGATTTTGACTTTGATCTCTGATATCTAAATATAGAGAATTGTTTTCGTATTTGCCTAGTAGAGGATATATTTCTGTCACTGATTCCAAAATTGCTGCATTTTCTGTCTTAATTTTTGCATGATATGACATATGAGCTTGAAGATTTTGCTTCAATACCAAGACCTGTTTGCAGCGCATAGCAAAAAATTGTTTAGGTGTTTTAATGAGAGTCAAGTATACAAAAATGTGTTTAGTTTTAGACCACTGACGTGGACCAGAAATGCTTAAGATTCAGTGACTAAAAACCTTGTTCCAGTGTTCAATAACAATGTGTCATAGTGTAGCTATGAAATCATTTCAGACCACCAGGAATCAAGATCCAAAAAATTCCTACCTATCTTTTAATTAAACTTAACATTTCTCTGTCTTCATTAATTAATTTTATTATAGTGTAATAATCATTTTATTGCCTCTTCAGTGTGTTGGTTTGTGGGTGTTGAATTATGGCTAGACCTGCTGAGTGGACATCTCTGTGTTATTGAGTGTTACTGTGTGGGTTTATGTTCAGCGGTGTATGTGAGTATGTCTTGCATTTGTTAAAATATCTATACATGATAGGGTTTATGTTTCACTTGGAGAAAATATGCTAATACGGGATGTATATGTTTCTCAGGGGACTTGCTTTAAAACATTTATATAGTACTTAAAGTGTGTGTTGGTTTGGGTATGTATTTGTTGATATGCATGAATGTGTGTGTTGGTGTGCATGGTTGTGTGCATATGGATATGGATATAACAATGTTACTGTGTGAAAGTTGTGTGTGTCTATGCGTGCAAATGGATGTGTATGTATATATGTGTGAGGTGTTAGTGCACATGTGATGTGTACATGTATTTGTTTGCATCTGTCTGTGTATATATGCTTGTGTGTGAATGTATGTAAATACACAAGTGTGTGTGCATGTGTGTATGTATGTGTGTGTGTGTGTGTGTGTGTGTGTGTGTGTGTGTGTGTGTGTGTGTGTGTGTGTGTGTGCTCTAGTGCTCCAGACTACAGACTTGAGCCCCATTCTCTATGTTGTCCTTCAGCTTCAAACACTGAGGGTCATATGGGGTCACTGAGGGCGTGGCTGCATATAGAGCAGATTCAGACCTCAGTTCCACTCTCACACCATGAGGCCTGTCAGGAGAGGAACATCCTGCTTACCCACTCTCCACATGCACCCACACACATACACATACACATACACATACACACACACACACACATATATATATACATACACACACACACACACAGAAAAAAAGAAACCAGAGGTCATGTTGCATGACCAACAAAACATGTGATTATGTGGCTGGATAAGACTAGACATTCTTTAGTGTGAGACAGGCTATTTAGCAAATGCAGGAATGCTGAGTGCCTAAGAAAGCCTCCAGTTTTAGAAAACAGCTGCTTCTAACATTTACCAAAGAGAAAAAATCAGTTGTTTTCCTCAAGGCAAAAGTGTATATATATGTGTGTGTGTGTGTGTGTGTGTGTGTGTGTGTGTGTGTGTGTGTGTGTGTGTATTTAAATACATATATATGCTTGGTTATTTACTTAATTGCTTACTTTCTGAAGCTTTTTATTTTTTCATGTACTGCATTACCAAGCTTAACTAATTTCATCATAACAAAATATCTGTTGAAAAAGTATAAACTGTTTAGTAGACTAAAGCTCAGACAGATTGGATATAGTAGGAGGAGGGTGGGTAACTCAGACTATAAATGGTACATCTTTCTAGCAAATTGCAGCATGTTACTAAGATTATTCATCAGAAATGACCATTTCCTTACCTGGCAATTATTGGGATGACAAACACACAAAGACCAGATATAAAAAATGTAAAATTGTAATACTTATCCATTGAAAATATTAATTTATGGCAAATTCATAATCGATTAAAAACATTTCAAAATGTATTTATATAGCACGTTTTACAACACATGTTGTCACAAAGCACCTTCACAGACGTTAATCCTGTATTAGAAAACGCGAATTGAAACACGGAAAAGTTAACGTCCGATCTCCTTGTGTTTCTGATCAGATGAGCAGAAGCAGTGTGCCTTGGTTTCAGGTTGCGAGCAGGTAATGCTGTTGATAGCAGCACTTGGCCCAGGAGAGTATGGCTTCATTGTTCTTACGACTTTGAAAAATAGGCTCTTGTAACCCACAGGATAATGCATCATACTTTTATGACCAAAGATGTGACAGTAATCTCAGCGGCAATGACTGTGCATCAGATTACACTTTAAAAACGATGGAACAGTAGGATATTATGTATTGCTGGAACTCATAATTTTGACATCACTTTTTAAATTAAAAATTGCTTAGAATTGTTTGTTGCTAAAACAAATTCTATTTTCAAATTTTATTTCACACTTCATTATCATGTTTTACATCAGTCTAACCACGATTTTTTTTATCTGTTGAGATTTTGACACACCTATTTAAATAAGATTTGTTGGCATAGTATAATATACACGTACAAGCTAGGTTTTGTTTTTTTACATGACACAATAGCTTGCATTAGCCATTGTGTATAGCCTGTGCCTCTCAAAGAGTTACCGTTTAAAATGGTATAAATTCTTGTTTTGAGTATTTAATCAGCATAAAGGAGATTCTGGACAGACATGGACAGGAAGCATCACCTCACAGATCCTCAGGGTAGCCCAGTAATATCACCAGAGTAATAAACACGCAGATCTCATACACGTCTCCAAGAGACATCCGTGACAGGCTGGGAAAAATAAAACAAGGCCAAGGGGGTGGCAGTGTGCGAGCGAGGTGGAGGGGTGGAGGGGTGCCCCGATGATGGATGGCTGGTGCTGTCTGTGTCAGTATACGAGCAGACGCTGCCTTCTCGCCAGCTGAACTTCTTTTAGGTGGTTGTGGCGAGAGCCAGCCAAGGCCTAATCCTCTCCACCGCCCTCCTCCTCAGGGGGGGCCAATGCGGGGTGGTGCCTGCTCGCCGTGGGCCGGGCACTAAAGGTGTAGTCTGGTGCGGTCTCACTCAACGCTGGGACTCCAGCTCCAGGCCCTACAGGAGTCCCATAACCTTTGCAGCTGCAGTGCAGCTGTGACTGGGCCCAGACCGAATGACAATAACACTGGTGCTGCTGGTGGTGGAGGAGGATCTGACCAGCGCCCAGGATTGAACAGGTTTACCAGTGAGATGAGCTGTGCAGCAGTTGTGTGTTCTGCTCATGTGTTAAAAATGATGTAGGTAGTGAATGCTATAAAGGATAGTCAGAATCACAAGAGCATTACCTCCATTAGGTCGTGACTGCTGGACTGTCTGGCTCAGATTCCTTCACTTTGACTCTCATCAGGCAAGAAGCTTCCAGAAGCTCAGTGTATTCCTTCCTACACTGTGAATGGGAGCCAGAAGAGACGGCCCCTTTCCTCGTCCTCAGGTCTGTAAGAGAGCTGCAGTCAAGCACACTGACAGATCATAGAGCTAAGAAGAGCATAGAGAGGACATATCCAGCCAGTGTTTATGAAAACATTACTCTCTGGGTAAATGTGGGTCAGGCGCTTTGCTTAATTACTCTCAGAGATCATAATTTAGTTACAAAAATGAATGGGTACTTCAGATGACTTTTATTGTCATTCTGGCTGTTAAGTACATTGTAGACAGATATACTGTACGTCTGTTTCAAAAGGCACTTATGCCTGTGTGGGTCTAACTGCTGTAGTGAGTCAGAGCGAGAACCACTCAAGTACTGTTACCTTTGAGTATGGTTATTATATCCATTTTGTACTGAGCAGCTGTTACTGACCTCCTTTGGTGGGATTTACATCAACTAGCTGGTATTGGGCATGAATGAACCAAAGATCACACTGTCATTACGGGCTCCACCCGTCAGCTTGGCCACTCAAACCCACAATTACTCAATCAGGGTCCTATTATCAGCCAGCCAGTAGCTCAGCCAGCTCCGCTCTCCAGACCTGCAATTATCGCCTGTTACTCACAGCGATCCCGCCCCTTTACGAGGCTGCGCCGAAGCCATGACGGACTGGTTTTGTAGCGAGCAGGGCTCCCTCCCCCCCCCCCCCGAAGGGAGAAATCACAGTAAGCTCAAGAGAAATGCTGTTGTGATTTTGTAGGCATGTAATTTGGTATTTTTACATCAGAGCTAAAATATAGCGATGCCACAGTGCAGCCAGATCATTTGCATGGTGATTATTTTCATGTGTTTCCAGACATCACTGGGGAAACACATTGGTTGCAGAGTCACACAACTGTTGATTCCAGACTTAAGAGATACTAAAAATGACAGCAACACTGCTGTGAGGATTGGTGTGTTGAAAGCATAAGTGATTAGTACTTTAAAAAACTGACAACACCTATAACTATTATTATCAATAAAAAAACAGTGATTCACCAGGTGGCAGGGTAGCTTGATAACTAGTTATCTGAAAGCAAAAAAGCTGGAAATGTGTATAATTTTACCATTTTGCTCTAATGCTATAAAAAGCAGGAATCTGGAAATACCTCTTTTGCACACTATGCTGAAGAAAAAGCACAAGTTTGATCATTTATTTTTCTTCTGCGTCTTCCACCTTGGAGAATCTTTCTGTTGCCTTTGTCTTTGTTGCTGGAGCTGCAGATAGAAAAAAAAAAGTTTATTGCCTTTGGATTCTGTCACACTTGATGACATGAGCTAAAATTTTCTTTTGTGAATCCTCACTGTCACACACTCATGGTGTCAAGAGCTTTAGGAATGAATACGGGAGCTAAAGTGACATCTTTAGTGTGTGGTGGTACCCGTGGCAACAGTAGAGTCTAGCTCAGATTTTTAAACAACATGGATGAATCTTTCCATCCATCCATTCATCCATCCATCCATCCATCCATCCACGTACTTTATGGATGCCACTTTGGACAAAGCATCAGACAGATGTACTTTTTAAACTGAACCCCATGGACTTCAAATGACCGTCTAATTGCATGATGCTGTCATGCCTGGAAAAGTTGGTAGTTTCTTTGTTTTTGGAAAACTCACATTCCCTGTCACAATTGGTGAGCGTTTTTTCATGATGCTTTAATAATGTCAGCATGGCACATTTATTAAAAAGCTACAAATATGGCATCCCTGAAATATATTTATATCTCTCTTGATATAAATTGAGAGAGAAGCTACACGATTAACTACACACCTACAGATCTCCATGATCCAGCCTGCAGAACTCAGTGGCTGGCAGGTCAGGTTCACTGGTCTTGTGGTTCATTGGGGTCATATTCTCAGACCACTTACATATCTCAGGCCCTCCATATTCTGCTCTGGGTTTGTCTGACAAGTAGACTCAGTGTTTTGGCAAAGTACCAAGCAGGAGATATTCATTCATCTGTTGCTTTATTAGAAACCTCTGTCTTGTACCTATACTGTTTGGCACATCTGCTGTTGGTTTGCATAATTTATCAGTCACCTTACACCCCATTCAGCACTGGTTAGTCTCTGACCACAGAACCACTGATAACCAAATATTATTTGTGTGGCAGCCTGATCTTAATACAGTATAACAGTATAGGGGATGTGCAGGTGTATGACTGCTGGGATGAAAATGGTCAAATAATTTCGCCAGTCTGTGTAGGGTTTGCTGTCGAAAACTGATGACTGATGAATGGTTGGAAGATGGCTACAAATTGTGTATGGCAGCACATGTTCTAAATTAAACTAAAAGGTACCTAAAAGGTGTAGTGTATTATTTCTCGTGTAGTGACTACATACCTCTCAATCAGCATACTGTTTAAGATGTTTCTGAAGTTTTGTTCATTTGTGTGTTTTGTGGTCTCAGAGGAGATATTCGAATGTTGTTTTGGTTTGGGTTTAGTTGAGCGAGTATAGCCACACACTCTTGCAGTGCTTGGACAAATGGTAGCTCTAATAAATGTTCGTTGTTGATTTATTTGCTGATGAGTATAACGTACATGTTGTTATGTTAAAGGGGACTGGGAGTAGGCTGTGTGTTGTGGCTCTTTCGCTCTGAGTCTGTGCTACTAATCAGGGTTGCTGGTTTATCTCCTCTGAGTTGAGAATCTCACTGCATGGCACCCTGGTGAGGTGTGATATGATGCCTCTCTGAGTCTCTACTAAACACTCACTATCTCTTCAGCTTAATGTGGCTTCATTGGCCTGATATAATCCTGTCACAACACTCTACCCTAGGCTGGTTTTAAGAAGCTGTCACTTCAGCATCAGCTTATCTATCTGATGCCATATCTGGAATCTCAGCTGTTTTCTGATTATTTTGAAATCAAGTCCGTGCACAGGACTTCACAACAGTATCAAAGTTCTATGGCTGTGTGTGTATTCTGATTCTGAGCTTGTATTACATGGGTAATAAATGCATGTATGTTTGTGAAGACCTTCTGTACTTAATCATTCGTACATTACAATGGTATTGAAACAATACTGAAACAGGAAATCTGGAAACAAGGGAAAAATTATTGTAAGGACCTGCTGAGTTATTCCCTCTGTTGAGTGTGTGTGTGTGTGTGTGTGTGTGTGTGTGTGTGTGTGTGTGTGTATGTGTGCATGTGTGTGTGTGTGTATCAGTGGGGGTTGTTGTTCGTGCTGAAACTGGTGTCTTTGATGGAGATGGGATGTGACAAGACCCTCCTGATTGTGTTTTTGTCATGTGTATGACAGCATGGTGCCTGTGTTCAACTTGTTTTCTATGGAAAGATCATTTTACAGTCTCTCTCTTTCTCTCTCCCTCATTCCTTGTTCTCCATCTGTCTTTTTCCCCTCTCTGTCTCTCATTCTCTACTCTTCCCTGGTAACCTCAAGTCTTTCTGTAATATGGCTGGTGGGCTACAGTGCTGAGTTAGAAATTGTAACTGCTGCTGTCTGGGGTGATAGTATTGGAGTAGCTAGCCATGCCTTCGCCATGGTTACCATAGCTTTTCTGATTCCTGCCTGCCTGGGCTTCTAATGTGCTGCCTAAGAGGAAAATGGCACATTTTCCACAAATTAGGTTCTTAATTGTTATGGCACTGTCCAGAGTAATTTAATTTAACAGAGTGTTGAGGTGTTAGACCCACATGTTCTCCACATAACTCATGTTTAAGGGGCCTGCAGCCTAACAGATGCTTGGCTAAAGGAGAGCAGGAGCACAGAAGTCTTTACCTGATGTCATGCAACTTGAACCAAACACAGGATACAGCTGTGAGTAGCTGTCTGAGGACTACAGTGGACATCTTTGATCTTTTATAACTTGTATAAGCCTAAAAGAGATGACATTTGATCACCCTGTACATTTCGGATGGAATGTCCTGTCTAAAAAATCACTGGCCATAGCTGGATCAAGGGACTGGCCCAGAAACGTGGTAAAGGCGTGGTCAGCTGCAGCGTTGCCATGGGTTTCATCGTGTGGGTTTCATCGTTGCACTGTGTGTGTGTGTGTGTGTGTGTGTGCGTGTGCGAGGCAGAGGAGTGAATTTGAGAGCAAAGCTGCAGTGGAGAGGTCAAACGTCCAGCTGAGATGTGATCTGCTGCTGCCTCCCTTGCAAGAGTGCTCAATAATGGGATTTGTAGTCTACATTACACACGTTTGTAGGCTACATCACACACGTTTGTAGGCTACATCACACACATTTCCAGAGACAAAGAGTGCGCTAAGGAGACCCAAACCCTCACATTAATGCAGCATGTTCTGCTGGGATGAGTTGAGCTGAATTTATGTATCTGTCGCCAGCAGCTCTGACTCTCACGTCAAGATGCCGTTAATTTGTTTGACAATCTGCTAGCGGGCTTTGGGCCAAAATAACTGGCATGCTGTCACGAGAAAATTAGACAGTCCTGTAGTGCAGCTGATTCCTTGTACTAGGAGAGTGAAAGTGACCTGCATGTGTATTTGTGCTGGGACTCTGGTAAATGACGTGGCATGTCTCGCTGTTGGGTGAAAAAGTTGACACTGGCTGCAGTAATAATAATAATATACTCAATTAATATAATTATTAATATAATGCCTCTCACAAACACATAGAGGATTTAACATTTGAGGAAAAAAAGCAACCAGGAAAAATAATGAGCAGCAAAGAGAAAAGTTTTAAGTTGAATTTTAAAGGAAGACACATTGAAAAGTTAAGAAGAGATTGTGGCAGAGAGTTCCAAAGTTTTGGAGTAGCAGCTCTGAAGGTAGTTGTGAAGTTTGCAGGACAGCAAGACGTCCTGAGCTTAGAGGATCTAAGGGTGTGAGAGGGACAGTGTGAATGGATGAGCTCAGTGAAATATGTAGCAACAAGACCACGGAGAACTTTGAAAGTTAGAAGAAGGATTTTATACTTAATACGAGAAATACTGGGTGGTGAGTGCAGCTGTCCAAGGGCAGGTGTGATGTGTGCAGTACTTTGTTAGATGCAACAACTTCAGAGTTTTGGATGTCCTGAAGATGGTTGATCAGTTTAGCAGGGAGATCATAAAAACAGAGTTCGAGTAATTGGTGCAGGGAAGAATGAAGACTTTATCTACATTCTGGCATCATCGTCAATGAGCATTGGGCGAAGGTGAATAATATTGTGCAGACGATAATATTCAGTTTTGTTGAGTGACTAAATAAGGCACTCAAAGGTGAGCGATGAGTCAAAGAGACAAGCAAGTTTTCAACATTTGTGCTGGACCTAATAGGAAACACCACCATCATCAGCGGCGAGTTTTGAGAAAGTGGAAATTTAGACCCTACTAGTTTTAACAGCTTTAAGTTTGAAGTAGTTATTATGTAACCTGAGTTTAAGACCTGCT
The DNA here is from genome assembly GCA_025802075.1 of Tenebrosternarchus preto. Lineage (NCBI taxonomy): Eukaryota > Metazoa > Chordata > Actinopteri > Gymnotiformes > Apteronotidae > Tenebrosternarchus > Tenebrosternarchus preto. The sequence goes on along the minus strand of JAOYMR010000009.1, from coordinate 3,149,671 downwards.
ATACATGAACTCGTTGTCTGTACAGAAGCTGTGGGGGAAGCAGTACTGATATAAATCTGAATATCGTCGTTGTAACAGTGGAATTTAAAGCGATGATTATGAATATGCCTAGGGGGAAAATGTATAAAAGGAAATGAAGAGATCCAAGTATAGATCCCTGGGATACTCCTTGGAGAACTCAGGCAATGGATGATTTGTGTACCTGAATATTGACTATAACCAATTAAAAGCTAGCTTGTAATACCAAGAAAAGAATGTCTGGAAATGTCATGGTTTGCAAGTGTCAAAAGTTGCTGTGAGATCTAAAAGGACCAGCATTTAAACACCAGTGGAAAGCAGCAGATCCTTTCTAAAGAACATATTCCATACTGTTCAGAATGCAAACACCAGCCTGGAAGGGTTCACACAGAAAGAAATGTTGGCTCACCCTCCACCTGGATTCTGACTAGGCCGCGTATCTCGACTCACGGCCGGTTGAGTCTGACCTCACAAACAACATGTCTCTCGGCAGTAAGACATTCCGCCTCCTCCTGGCTCGTTACCGCTGGTGTGAGTGAGGAGGCTGCTCCTGACCCTTCTCTTGCTCACGGAGCCGGCGGAGACGCGGGGTGCTGCTGTGGCGTCCGCGGGGGGTAATCTGGTTGAGGAGGTTAACTATGAGAAATGGGCTGGGCTGCCACACTGTTGTCACACTCCACCCGGGCTGCGGCTCAGCTGTGATGTATCATGGCAATTCGCTGCTGCAGAGGTGGAGAGTTGCTGCACCATTCCAGCTCGGTGCATCCATGCCCGACCTGTGGGAGTAATGGGCAAAGTGGCCTTTTCCTTTATCGCGCAGAGAACGATTTTTGTGACACTGATTTTTGTGACATTAGAGCTAAAATCGTTCTGCCTTTCTGAAATGATTGATCACATGATCTTTATTCAAGACCTGTCTTTTTTTTTTTTTTTTCCGCACCATCTGAGATTATTTAATTTTGTGACTTGGATAAAGTGGAAATCTGTGCTGGCTTGCTGGAGATCTCTAGCACAGTAATTGGGTGTGCAGAAAACTCTGCTCAAACCCTGGAAATTATCAAGGCAAAATATGTAACCTTTCATACTGCTTGAGATAATACCACAATGTAGTTTTCTTTTCTAAAGAGAAACTCATATTACTGTGGCATCTTCTTGGGTATAACATCACGTGGATTCTTATTAACTAGAGTGCCACTTAATGGAAACTACAAACATTTTACGTGAATAAGTACTTAATGTAGATGATGGCCAGTTTATATTGTGCATTGTAGCCCATTTTGAACTGAAAAATGCCGCTTGATGCCACTGAACGAGCTTTAATTAATACCCTCTGCAGGTAACTTAACTTTAGTGATGGCCAGGCCACAGTTAACAATGCGCTAATGTCTAAAAAAAAGATTTGTTTGAAAGCTAGGGCAGTGTTGTGACTTTTTTCACAGCCTCAGTATCTAATACATAACATCTGCCATAAACAATCAAAGGATTATATACAGGCTATACTATTCAAGCTCAGTTTTTTATCTTATTTCATTATAACATACAGTATATTCTTAAACAATCAGGAAGAGATTTATTTAGCTTTACCTCACTGTACCAGTGAGTTAAAAGTTTGCATAAATTAAGTTGACCCTTGCTTTCATGGTCTAGAAGTTGAAGTAGTCAGTAATCAGTAAAGACCTTTAGAAGCTTCTGATTGGCCTGTTGCCATAATTAGAATTAGAAGTTAACTGGTGGAGTGCCCATGAGGCTGTATTTAAGGGACTGCCTTTAGGGCCGGTTTCCTCTTGTCCATGTCACTATAAGACAATCCAACTGAGAAAAAAAGTGAAAGACTAGACTCTAGATGACTGTTCTCTGCTTAGATCAAGCAAAGATTGGGTTGTAGTCATTTCTGTAAACTCTGAATGCAAACTTCTGTCCCTGTGTAAATCTGGTATAGTAAATTATACCTGAAAGTAGTTCTTTAAAAAAAAGAAAGTAGCTATTATGTGTATAAAATACATAACTTAATTGACATAAATGTGTGGAGTTGTGTTCAGATGTGTTCAGTCTAGCTTTTGACCTCAGTTGCAGGTCTACCAGACCTTCACAGTTTAAGCTTGAGAAGGTAAAGGAGGAAGGGGTATATCTGGCAGCTTGCTAAGCAAATTACATGCAGATTTATTCAAGTACTCAATATTCTTTATATACTCAATTGATTTATGTGCATCTTGCTGTCTCCTTCTTCTTTTTGTACTAACCACCCACCGGCATTTAGAAGCATTTTCTCCAAATGTGCTCCATTCCTTCTCGTCATTTTAAAATACAAGAACCCATCTTCATTCTTGCCTTTACCTCAGAGAGAACCTCAGAACTGCAGCCTCCACCGATGCAGTTGCTCCTACTTCACAGGGTTCACACACCTGTTTCTTTTACTGGCTCCTGTGGTGTCTGGTATAGTTGCAGTGACACATTTATTGAAAGTCCACTTTTTAGTTTTCCAAGAGCTGCAGCCTTGTTCTCCTTCATGCCTGCTGTGCCATTGGGTCTCATTGTAAGATTCATGGTTTGTCTTCCCAGTATTGTCAGGTGATGCTCCATCTTCTGTGCTTCAAGGCCAAAGTTTGTGGTATCCAGCACAGGATAACTTTGGTTGCTTTGCCATGATGCATTTGAGCAGGCGGATGTGTGTGTGTGTGTGTGTGTGTGTGTGCTGGGGTATGAGATGAAAGGGCAGCTTGTTCCAGGTGCGTTTCCATGGAGTCTCAAGCTCCCGAATGAAGGCTTGTCTTGATGGGTGCTTTGATGATGTCATTGAAATTCCACAAGACACTCAGGAGAGACACAAGGAATGCTGAAATTCATTTTTACCCTTTCCAAAAAAGGTGATAGTATTGTTAAATCAGTGCATGGAAAAATATGGATAAGTGTGGGTTTTGGGAACATGAAAGATGGAATGAGTGCATATATAAGTGTTTTTAAATGAGTGAATGTGTGTGTGTGTGTGTTTGTGTGTGTGTGCATTTTGTTTGCATAGGTAGAGACTGCTACTGTGTATATGCAGACTATGCTCTCAATGTAAAGAATGATGTACCAGCACTGATGTATCAGAGTGCAAGTGAATTAGTGTGTGTGTGCGTGTGTGTATGTGTGTATGTGTGTATGTGTGTGTGTGTGTGTGTGTGTGTGTGTGCGTGTGTGTATGTGTGTGTGTGTGTGTGTGTGTGTGTGTGTGTGTGTGTGTG
>JAOYMR010000009.1:3122154-3136851 GCA_025802075.1 Tenebrosternarchus preto | reverse complement strand
CCTAGATCCAGAGAGAGGAAGAGGAAGAGCCTAGATCCAGAGAGAGGAAGAGGAGGAGCCTAGATCCAGAGAGAGGAAGAGGAGAAGCCTAGATCCAGAGAGAGGAAAAGGAAGAGCCTAGATCCAGAGAGAGGAGGAGGAGCCTAGATCCAGAGAGAGGAAGAGGAAGAGCCTAGATCCAGAGAGAGGAAGAGGAGGAGCCTAGATCCAGAGAGAGGAGGAGGGGCCTAGATCCAGAGAGAGGAGGAGGAGCCTAGATCCAAAGCAGTCTGGTGAAGGCCAAGTTGGAATGGTGTACATGGACAAACACACTGATTTATTCCAAAAGGTCTAGCACTGCAAGGCTCTTTGAAAACTAATCGATCCAGAGGCTTGCCTCTGAATATGATGTGTTTTATTCCTTCCTCAGTGCTCGGTTTGTTGTGTCTGGTCTCTGGTGCCCTTTAAGAGTGTGTCTGTTTCCCTCTCCTTTCTTCCCCTGGTTGCGAAGCACCCATGGTGGCATTTCAGATGGTGCCATTGAGTTCCTGTCATTCAGAGATGACTGGATACAGCGAACCTCTTTTTTTTCACAATAAATGGCCATTTACTAAATGTATCTTAGTGAAAATTGAAAAAAGAAGAGGAGATAATTAGCTAAGAGAAAGAGAATGAAGAAGGTAGAGAAATCCTAGAGGAACTACAGCAGAAATGAGAATAAACTGTTTACAACTGATTAGATTATGAGTCCTGAAAGAAAAAATCTGTAATAGATTTTGTGCTGTAAGATAGGTACAGTGTGTGTTGATTTAGTGAAAGCCCAGTCGTGTGTTTTAAAGAGACAGGCCACGTGCATGCTGGGTTTCCTACTGCTGAACAGAAGCATCTGTCCAGCACTTAAATATTTAGATGTACCTGTCAAACTGACTTCTATATTTCTAGGCACTTTTTATTCAGAGAAAAGGCTTGAGAAAGTGAGAGAGAGCAAAAGGGAACACCCAACTGGTACTGAAATACAGTTAAGTATTAACACACTACACACACTCAGGACCAGAATATAACAGAAAATCCAACCAGACTCACCCAAATGATAAAACAACAGAAGCAAAACTATATCACTTATTGGGAAACTAAACCAGTGGGTTAGGGTTAGATAAAATGGAGCGTCATCTGCTCCTAAATCCACAGTACAGTAAGGCAAATTACCTAAGCAGGCTGCCTGATCCAAAACTGAGGTCCTCCCTGACTAAATACAGATTCAGTTCCCATCTGGCCATAGAGAGATAGACATAATCAGTATTGACAAAAGATCAGAGACTGTGCCAGCTGTGCCAGGACAATAAGACTAAGACAGAATGCACAACATCTATGGTACTACTAACAGCAGTGGTAGTATTGTTGTTGGTATATTATTATGTTATATACATATATATTATTGGAAATGGAAAAATATGAAGTGCTGAACAACAACTAGTTGTGGACGAGTCACGTGATTCCCGTAGTAGTCGGAGCACTAGGAGGCTGTGACCCACAATCTAGGAAAGTGGCTCCTGCAGATCCCAGGAACAACAGCTGAGCTCTCCATACAGAAAAAATGCAGTCCTGAGAAGAACTAAGATACTGTGCAGGACCCTCAAGCTTCTAGGCCATAAATAGGTAGATGAGAACTCTGGAAAATCTCACTAAACTATTTAGATGTAATGGGTGTGTGACTCTGCTGTTGACAGCTGCTGAGAAAGTCAGATTATGCAAAAACAACAGCAAAAGGAAATTGAAATAGTATGTACTCAAACGAAAGTGTCCTTTGATCACCCTGTCTGGACCACACTCAAAGTGTTCCCAACCAACCTGCGGTGAGTGAAAAATCTCAATACCTCATACTTTGAGACATTGTTGGTTTGTGATGATTTATTGTGTTCTCATTTGCTGTTGCTAAGGAAGTTGTGACTGAGTGCATCAGTGAGCCAGAGCTTCTGGGATCGTCTAGCATGGCCTGGAGGTGCTCTGGGAAGCTAAGCAGACCAACACTTCATATTCACAAAGTTAAAAGCTCCTTGTATGGCTCTGGTAGTCAGATGAGTTGAATCAGGTGTGTTTAATATTAGTTATTGTAGCACTGTCTTGTCAAACCCTGGTCTGAGAGAACCAGAGTTCTGTATGGTTGGGTGATCGACCTGCTTAAACGCACCTGATTCAACTCATTAATTCATTGTTGTGTTTAGCAGGAGGGTCTGAGAAGAGCAGTTACCAAACACTGCTGCACTCCAGCCCTCTGTATCCACTGTACACACCCTGTACCATCAGGCTTCAGTCCACACTTTTAGCTCAGTTAACTTCAACACACTGACATTGCAATAACATTAAAAAACAGGGCTCCAGGTGCTTTGTATCACTTTGTGAGCAGGGTGTGAACGCATATGCAGTTTTGACCATTCGATTCAGGGAGGAAAGAGAGATCCATGGTGACAACCAAGTAAAAGAATAGACAATAATGAATGAGGACTAATATACCAGGAAAATATAACTACTAACAGGAAAACTATGGAGACTAGAAACACGGAAAGAATGAACAACAAAAGGTAGAACACAAGGGAGCTACACAGATGGAACTAGAACTGCTCAATACATAAAGACTTAAGAGAGGAAAGAGGACATACCCAAAGAACAGCAAATACCGGAGAAGTATGGAGCGAGGAGGAAAAGGAAAGAAAACCTAAACAGAAACAAGAGCAAGACAGAACTACAGTGTGAGAGCGACGGCCGGAGGAACGAGGAGTAACCAGGAACAGAGCTTTGCTACCGAGAGAATAGAAACCTAGAACAAGAAATAAAGCGAGCCAGATATGAACCAGGGAGAAGAAGGACGCCAACCAGAACAAGTAAGAGAGAGATCGATAGATAGAACGACCAGCGAACAGAGCAGAAAACGAAGGATCTGAATGACTGAACACAAGAAACATGTGAGTATAATGAACTGAAAAGGCGAAAACCAGGAACGCACTAGGAACAGAAAGGAAAACCAGAACCAAAACACGGAATGGAGACAGACATGGGAAGTGAAGGAGGGCAGGCGTGACATCCTTCTTGAGAGAATTGCTAATTAACCTCTTGTACATACATTCTAGACATCACTGACATCAGCAGAAAATCGAGTTTGTCATACAAATAGCAACGGCTTTATTTCCCAAAACAGTTTGTCTTCTGTGCTCGGTGCAGACACACCTGACAGACAGTCTGGGCGGCCTGTGCTGGGCACTGGTCCAGCTCTGACTCAAATGCCCACTAAGCTCTTTGACTAACTTACAGCTCTGTCAGTCGTGGACATTTGTGTCAAAGAGACTGAAATACATTGTCCTTCCTAGTCGAGTGGAACCCAGGGATCTGTCTGAGAGTGCTGTAATGAAAACACAACGGTCCTTTTCCCTCAACGCTCTCGATCCTTCATACAAATCTGGGGTCACGCTGAGGCGGTCAGATCTACAGCCAGGAGAGACGCTGGATGCCAGCAGAGCTTCTCCCCTGTGGCCTGCAGCCAGAGGCCATGCGACTTGCCCCACTAACGCAGATAAGCTGAAAAGCAAGGAATGGAATGTAAGAGGCTCAGTGTGTTTGGCAGGGCCAAAGACCCACAATGCTTTGCATCACAAGGAAGAGGCTGGCTGCTCCAAAAGGCTCACTGTAACACTTTTTTTTGCCTTTGCGATGCACCAATCATATCATGCACACATCTCTGGGTGTCTCAGCACAGAAAACATATTTTTTGTCTATCGTTTTCGAGCAAGACGGTTCCAGCAAGACATGATTGGAATGAATTTACTCACACATTGGTATTTTCATACACCGTCAGAATGGAAAACACGTAGAGAATGCAGAATAAATGCTGCGTGTTCTGACAGCGTGTACTGGAAGCCTGGAAATCATTTACAATGAACTGGAACTGAATCCATTGATGGTTATTGGATGTTTAGTGCAAAGTCAATGAAGAGAATCTGTTCTGGCAGCACAAAAGAGTCCGACTCACTGCCATGACGACAGACGTTATGTTGATCTCACGTTACTATTTGGGAACCCAAACTGCAGATCAGCAGTGCAGATCATTACTGTTGCTTTTATGCACAGATTGACATTATTTGTACTTATTTTGCAGTTTCATGTAATGCCACACTGTACTTTATACAATTTAACCGGGGTTAACAACCACACCATAACATAACATATACATATCACAACATATCTTATACTGCACGTTTAGATACAGGAAACAGGAAGCAAGACGGTGACATTCAGAATCAGGGAAGGCACTTTTGTACATGTGCATTTTGTGTGATTTGGATAACCAGTTAGATTTTAGCATGTTTAGCTGAAAAAGAATGAGCGACAATATGAAAGGTGGGATGTTTAGCCATTCAGCCGGTTTAATATTTGATCTAAAATGTCACACTCGCATATTTTGTTTTCCATATCACATGAATAAGTTACATTACTTAATTCACTTACACTCTTGAGGCCTGCTTGCCAGGCCCAGATTAAGCCTGGACTAATAAGAATGTGCTGTGTTGATTTATTATTGGCTATGTAGTTTAGTCTGATACTAGGCTTTATCCATGTCTGGGAAACTGTCCCTTGGTGTTTATGAGGTCCAATCAGTTTTCATTTAATCTTCCATCAGGAAAGCAGTCTTTGTTTATGTCTTTATTATCACAGAAACATGTTTTGTAGGCCAACATGCAGTGTATTTAGTATTCGAACATAATTGCACTTTGGTGGATGTACATTTACTACAGCATAGATTACAGGGGTAACTGTCTAATGGAAAACCAGACCTGTTGATCAGTCAGTCATGTGTGAGATTATGTGTGTGCCTCAGACCAGACCAGGTTAGTAAGCCTCAGCCTCCTTGGGATGGCGTCGCTGTGTGATTGGCTGTCTCTGTGTGACTGTCTGTCGCTATAATTGGCTGTCTCTATGCTGTGTGTGATTGCACATCTGCCCATATTATGAGCAGGAATTATTCACCTGTGGTAAGGCTGCTTAATTTTTCAAGAGTAGTACTGAAGACTGATCTATGTCACTGGCCATTAATGTTAATCTGCTGCTTTTGCCTCTTCTCTCTCTCTCTCTCTCTCTCTCTCTCTCTCTCTCTCTCTCTCTCTCTCTCTCTCTCTCTCTCCCTTTCTCCCCTTCTCATCCCTTTACTCACTCTCCCCACTTGCTCTGACGGAACATATTGTCTACAGCTGGATTTAGTCTACAGTTGGATTTAGCTCTTGGCCTGTGAGACTGGACAAAATTTTCTAAAATGCAGGTGCAAGTTTTACATTGGATTCTTACTAGTCTTTAAGTTGATGGCTAAAAGTGGTCTTGTAAATGTGGATAAGAACTTCCTGACTCTAAGTATGTCCCTCTGTGTGTGACTGGCTGGGAATCCATCCTGTCTGATCTTATCTGTGCATGCTTGCAGGCCACCTCTTCACACTCTGCCCATGTAATCGCCTTATCTGATGCTTCTGTGAGATGAGAGTGGGCTTTGCACAGAACCACCGTCCCAGTGGCTGTGCAGTGCTTCTATACTATCATGTTCCCTTTTATTGCACATTTAATGCAGTGACCTTCCCCCTTTATTTGCAGTGCTGCTCAGAGACCTTTCCGACTGCTTGTTAAGGCTTTCGCAATCTATGAATGTCAGCAGTTTATCATAATCACACCGTTGAGTGAAAATCTACCTAAAACATTTAGAAAATGAAATTCGCCATTAGTGATGTGAGTCCCATCGGGGTAGGAGAAGCTCCTGCTACGGTTCACCTGAACTGGGTGCAGCCACTAAGGCGTATGTCTCTGCTCCACCTGCCTGGTGTGTCTCCGCTCCACCTGCCTGGTGTGTCTCCGCTCCACCTGCCTGGTATGTCTCCGCTCCACCTGCCTGGTGCATGCAGCAGGATCCGTGATGCAGGCAGTGTAACTAAAGCTAATTAAAGCTGCATTATTGATAGATCTTTGAATTATTCAGAGCTGATAATGCAAGGAAACCCACTGATAAACACCGTGTTAAATGTTTATCAGACCTATAGAAGGAAAAGAATTTGCATGGCTGTTGTTTTTCTTCCTGTCGAATGCTCTTGTGTCATTTGCACTGCCTCTCTCTCTCTCTGACACACACACACACACACACACACCACCATTGACTGGTGATGACTGTGGTAGTGTTATCCAAACCAGTGCCAGGCCTGGCTGTGAGTGTCCACATACATACTTCAACTTCACTTCAGTGCTAAGAGCTTCACATTCTTGCCTCTTGTCCCCCCTCTTCCAAATGGCACCAGAACAAGGTGATTTTGTTACAAGCCAACACATCCACCAGAGACCCCGAAATCCTCAAATCCAAAGGTAGCCCTCACTGAATCCCACGCTGATCAGGCATCATAGCCGAGGCCCAGCTAAAGGGAGACTTGAACGTCGCACTGGGAATTCTTTTGCTTCAGTCCCCATTTCTATCTTCCGTCTTTCCGGTAGCGTGTATGTCTAGTTGGACTGATCACAACGGCAGGGCTGAGTTGTTGCTCTTGGTCTAATAACTTGCTGTTCTAATGTGGCATTGCTCACTGTCACACCCTGGAAGCAACACAGAAACAAACAAACAAAAAAACTCCTAGAAGTTTGCCTACAGTTTGGGAACACACAATGAATGATTAGCACTTACAAACCAAGAATGCATATCCATCAAATGTGTAAAAAATACGTTGTGCTTTTTCTCTTTCTTTTAGATTTGCACATTATCTTTATATCTCACATTATCTTTATCTCTCAAATTATTTTTATATCTCACATTATCTTTATCTCTCACATTATCTTTATATCTCACATTATCTTTATCTCTCACCACATATCAGACTAAGCTCCTAGTCTACTGCTAAAAAATGCTTTATCTAACAGAGAGCTCATAAACAAAGAACATGTTCCCATTTGCCCCCTTACACTCTCTGGTCCTGTAACTGTTTCATTCTCCAGTGCAGCATGCGCTCCAATTTGGCTGGAATTCCAATCCACAACTGGAATTCATGGATTAATTAATATAATGGATTAAGAGCAGATTAGAGGGCAGGTGGAAATGGCTTGGGCTGATCAGTTTCACTGCAAAATTTCTGATCTTATAGGAAGTACAGCAAAATAAGTGGATGAAAAGCTCAAAAATAACACAACAATGTGAACAGCTTGTTAAAATTCAGACAGGATTTTCCTTTTTTTTTTTTTCTACGACCCCTGACTTCCCTTTACACCTGGTTCAATGGAATAAGAGCTGTTCTCTACACAACACACCTCACACACCCCCTCCCTCCCTTCTTTTCATGGCTGTTGAAGACATGTCTTCTCTTTGCACTTTGCTCTTCCTCACCTTCTCACTCCATACCTCACAACGGACTCATTTATTTGTTTAAGTGCTTTGATCTCTTGTTTAAGAAACTGCAAAAACACAAGTGTGTGTATGTGTGTCACTTCTCCACTTCCATTCTGTCAAACCCTGACAGATTCAAGAGAAGAGCAGGGGAAGGGTGACAGGAGCCGGAGGAGAGAAACACTGAGGCTCTGTAGGAGGAAGGAGGTTCTTTGGGGATTTTTCTCATCTCCAGATCACAGGCTTTGAGCTGAAACAGGGGGTGAAACTCTAGCTTGGGAGCCAGTTTTTGCTTGAGTTCCCGAAGAGGGGAATTTAAAGGGGTAATTCTAACATTAATTTAAAGGGGTAGTTATAACATTAATTGAATGTGCACCTCTCATCTTGTTGAGAATAATAAAGAGAGGATAAAAGGACACGATTCATCACCCAAATCCACTCCAATCTGTGTATGAGGAGCTGAGACTATCAGAATATTATAGTAAATTAATGTTATATTTGCTGAATTTGAACAAGGAAGTAGGAAAAGCGAGAAAGCATCGACAAGCAAAACTTCTGACATAAGATTAACCGTAATGCAATATCTAACCATTGTGCACAAAATCACAGCATACAGGACAAGCTTGCATCTTTCACTTTTGTCCTTGCTGAATGGATTAGCTCATGCTGTTAGCTGGTGCAGCACTGACTTGGCAAATAGGAGCAAAAGGCCTCCTACCGGTGACACTGAGAAATCAGGACACTGCTAATAGATGCTGTATTTCTCCGCTCTTCTTTCCCTTTTTTGATTGTAATGAGCTAATCGGTAATACATCAGATTCCACTGTACTGATCTCATGTCAGGCTCTTCCACTTGTATGTGCTGGAATTTGCTGTATGTTTTGTTTAAAGGTCTTGAACACAATGTATATATGCATGAATGCCTTGCCCTTACAGAAGGATTGTTGGTGTGGGGATGAGTGTGTGGACTGGATGTGTGAGACTGGGTGTGTGGAGCTGGGTGTATGAGACTGGGTGTGTGGGGTTGGGAGTGTGGGGCTGGGTGTATGAGACTGGGTGTGTGGGGTTGGGTGTATGAGACTGGGTGTGTGGGGTTGGGTGTATGAGACTGGGTGTGTGAGACTGGGTGTGTGAGACTGGGTGTGTGGGGCTGGGTGTGTGGGGCTGGGTGTATGAGACTGGGTGTGTGGGGCTGGGTGTGTGAGACTGGGTGTATGAGACTGGGTGTGTGGGGCTGGGTGTGTGAGACTGGATGTGTGAGACTGGGTGTGTGGAGCTGGGTGTATGAGACTGGGTGTGTGGGATTGGGAGTGTGGGGCTGGGTGTGTGAGACTGGGTGTGTGGGCAGTATACCAGGGGTTAACTTGGCTGGGCCTGAGGTAGGGAGGGTGAGGGAGATTCGTGGGGATTGTGAGCTAATGAACCAGCCAGAGGAGGCATGACTGGCCATGGTATTGTTTCGATTAGGAGCCTGGATGACGGTGGATACCCATGCTGTGTTGTGCTACACAACGAGCTAATTGGTTGTGGCATTCAAGGCAAATGTGTGTTAGACTGATGGAGCACTAGAGGAGTCTTGTGCAAAGCTCCAAGTAGTGACACATAGAACAGATGAATGTCTTTAATGCCAATGTGTAGTTCTGGCAGTTTATACCTGTGTGTGATGCTCTGCTAGTGTCTGAGAAGAGTGTAGGGCTGATCAAAGACATATAGCCATATTAAAGATTCAGTCTTTCCGATCATCTTTACTGATATAATGTGACGGTTGACTTCTTGGTAAGCCCTGGTTTTGTTGCAAGATCATTATTTTTGCCTGCTGCTATTTTGTCTTCAGCTCTCAAAGTGATAGAAATTATTTTAATGAGATCAATAAGTGAGGAGGGATGGGAAAATCAGCGGAAATATATGTGTGTGTGTGTGTGTGTGTGTGTGTGTGTGTGTGTGGTGTTTGTATGCTATGTAGGGGCTGATCTTGTGATCTCGTCCTCTTGCTTCTGGGGTGGGGCTGGTTGCCTGTGTGAAAGTGAGTGAAAGAGAGGGGGAAGGTATGCATCTCAACAGGTTCTATGTAACTTGCTGATTGGCCGGTTGGGCGCCCTGGGAGATGAATTTCTTTGTGTTCTATTGGCTGTCAGCCTCCAGCTGTCACTACAAGGGAAGGTCGAGGGCGGGATGATGTCTTTTCCTGTTGCTAGGTTACAGGTGTACCTAATAGGGGCGATGGAGATAGAAGGGGAAAAAAATAAGTGTACTGAGTGAAAGAATTCCTCAAACTTTTAGTTAGTATGAGCTGTACTGTTTTGGTGCTTAAACAGAGTGAACATATATTTTCTGTAAATATATGTACATTGTTGTGAAAGTTGTTGTCATGGTGACATTTGGGAGTGGGCAGTGACATTTATCTTCATATTGACTGATGTGGGCCAGGCAGGTTAATGGTTTGGGGAGGCTTCCTTATGAGCTGGACACACATTGCCTGCACAGGCATTAGCAAGCTCAAACAGAACCAGCTCCTGGTCGCTGCACGCCTCCTGGATTAGCGCTCTGGGCTAAGTGTACCAATCGATCAGCGCCCTCCTGCTCAGTATGGGGATTGATGAGTGTTGCGTTGCATCTGCTGCAGGTGGGCGGTGCGGTGTTGTAGTGGCGGTCGACTCCCCAACCTTGAACCCCTCTAAAGATCATTGGCACCTCTGCACAAACACATGACAGGAGAACACACCACGCCCAGCCTGCAGGGCAGGTTTCACTGGGTTTTGTCGAGTGTAGAAGCTAATTTCTAGGTTATCATGATTGGTTATCTGGTTGTTCAAAAGCGCTAGTTTGTATGTTTGAGACAATAGTTGTCCAATTGTTGGAAAAACAGTGATATCACCTAGTAACTATTCACAAGCTTTTGCTTGCAGCTCTGAGGAGGAGGAAATGAGGACAGGAAAGAAAAACAGTAAGTTGTTGCTAGTGTTCAAATGACATAAATACAGTGTTTTATGGTCCTTTACACTATCAATGTGGCTATCAAACATAACTTTATAATTCCACCTTCATACTTTAAGTCCAAGCACGGTGTCACAGACTTTGTGAGCAGGAACCCAAACTATAGCACCCCTGGTGGTCAAAGCCAGGCATGCGGAGCTGCGTGATGGACAGTCCCTGCGTGCTCCCTGCCGCCGGTGTGTCGGTGATGCAGGGCTTGCCGTTTCCCACTTCTCGGCGAACAGGAGATGGAGCAGCCAAATTGACCTTTAGGAGAGCAATTTACATTTACTGGCAGGACTGGGCCATTCCTCACCAAGGTCGTTGGCCCACACATGGGAGCCAGTCTGTCTTGTCCAGTGTTAGGCTGCTTACTGTAAACTAGCCTGCTGCAGTACCGGTACTCAAGAGGATCTGGCTGAATGGATTTAAAATGCATGAATTGCATTAGAATGGTTACTGACCCAAAGTGGGTCAGGACAGGTTACTAACTAGAAGAATTTTTATTGGTGCAATCAGTCAGTTTTTACTTGAAGCAGGTGATGGTGTTGTAGGTAACAGTCTTGTGCAGTGCATGTGTGTGTGAGCAGAGCTCTGAATGTACACATACATACATTCTCTCCCCTAACATGCAGTTCCACTGTCTCAGTACTTCACAAGCTTTTAAGTTGATTTCAGATTGGCAATTGCCTAGAAACAACTGCCTAGAACCGTAAGTTCCTTATGGACAAAGTGTAAATTAAAATATATAAATGACATTGTAATTTGAATTAAATCTAAAGACCCATTTATTAAATAAAGAGTCCTAAGCAGCCAGGCTTCCTCTTATGCCATCTCTCTGTCTGTACTACCTCCATCTCTCTGTTCCTGCCCGTACTACCTCCATCTCTCTGTTCCTGCCTGAACTACCTCCATCTCCCTGACAGCTTCTATATCTCACTCCCTACAGTTGAGCGTTAAGGATAACACCAATTACTTCACTCTGAACGCAGGAAAAGTGCGCCCTGCATGCCCCCCCCCCCCACACCCTACACACACATGTAGACAGACGGAGAGACACTGACAGCCATTCGCAAACACACACACACACACACACACACTCACACACACAGCCTTCAAGTGGAAGTAGTTCATTTTCGTAGTCTCACACTAATGCAATTATTCCAGGAAAAAATGTTATTTGAACTCTCCTTAATTTTTACTGAGAGGAAAGGCAGATACCTTTGCAACAGGGGATAATAGTTTCTGCTTTATTTTCACACTGCTAATTGGGAGCTAGCACTATGTCGTTCATCACAGAATCTTTGCGATTTCCATTTTGGTTACTGCATTTAAAGGGGAGGTTCACCTTTTAAAGGGGAGGTTCACCTTTTTTCACATTTGATCTAAAAACATATTGTGAGAGATGTTTAGGCACCTTAGATAAAATTTGTATCAGTTTCTTGAATAATTTGTTCAAAGGAAAAAGTTGCCTCCCTCTCTCCCATTTTACATCCAATTGCAACAACCCTATTACACACATTGCACACACACATCACAACCATATTACACACATTGTACACACACATCACAGATGATACACACACATTTTCCTCGTAATGAATTCATTGACATTCATTTGCATGCCTTTGTGTGCTTTAATCACATGGACGTGTTTATCCACTAGAATGACAGCTGAAAGTACCGTACCAAGCTAAACAAATTTGAAGAAACTGATCGAAAACAAAGTTAGCAAAGAGCTTCATAATGTTAGTTATGACCCTCAATAATTTCTTATAACCTCGATAACAATATAGTTGCTGTATCTTCATCGTCATTGTTGTATCGCTTGTATCGTTGTATCGCTTGTATCGTTGTATCGCTTGTACCGTTGTATCACTATGTTGCTATATCATCATCGCTTTATCACTTGTTGCCATAATTTACACAAGGCTCTGATTACTAAAGGAAATGTGTGGACATGAACATTGATTTCCACAGCCCACAGTAACGCATCACATATTGCTATTAACAAGTGAGATGAAAACAGCTGAAAGTCCAGCTTTCTTTTTTTTTTTTTTTTAAACCCATCAAAAACTGCTGTTTATTTCACCTCCAGCATAAATGAAATCAGAGCAGGAATTCATTGACCACTGTAAAGAAAAGTAGCTCTTTACTTCTTACTGTTTTTTTTTTTTTTTTACTTTAATAAATATGTTTTGAGGAAAATTATGTTAACCGATCAGTTAACTAGTCATTTGTGTGGAAAATGATCTTCAGTCTGGATATATTGGCATAAAAATAACAGGTATGTGAAAGAAATGTGAAATGTGAAAGAAAGTAAACTTCCCCTTTAATTGATTACCAAACATCCAATTAGCTTGTGCCATTAAAACAGGATGTGTACAACAGGAACATGTTTTAGCTGATATGTAACCAGTGCTGAGCGATTCTGTTTACTGTGTTAAAGCAAAGTGCCAAAACAGAACTTTTCTTGGATTTTCACACCTATGTGGCTTTTCACCAAGACACCAAGTTCGTTATCATTTTATTCTACACTTCCTTTATTACTACTCTGTCAGGAAAAGGAAAAGCAGTCTGTGTTATAATGGCTCACTTAGTATCTCACCTGACACAGAAACCATCTCCTTATTTCCCCTTTTTAGGGGGGAGTTTAGTGCCACATTAATCAGCTTTTACAGATCTCCATGCAGTCACAGTTAAAAACACACTGGCTGGAGTGTTAAATGGGCTGACGACCTCTCCTGCTCTGGGAACAGAACTGTCAGCTGAAGAGAACAGTGAGTGTAGAGAGAGCAGCAGTTACCGAGTAAAGGCTCCTAAGTGTGATTCTCGCAAGCTTTGTGAGAGGTGGATGCTCATGTCTCTGTGTATGTGGCTAATGTAGGTAGTGTCTTTCTGCAGCTGACCAGTGGTGTGCAGTCAAGGTCTTCTAACAGGTAACAAAAAAGTAGATGGAAAAAAATAATATCAACATCTTTCATAAAAACCTTCAACCTAATTATATTGGCTACTTTATTTACTTGTATTATTACCGGATGCATTTCTGAGAGTGGATCTAATCCAAACTGCTCATTAGTACGTCTGCAGGATCGTACTGCTGTGGATGGGCCTGCTTGCCCTTTCTGGGGAGATTTTGAAGGGTTCTGTAATGTAAGTCTGGCGTATACTGAAGGGCTACCAGCGCTATGCACTGCACAGCCACAGCCATTGACAGGATCCAGTATTTTCTGGATGATAATGGCAAAGCACACACTCACATATCCACATACACTAGCAGCCTTACTCAATGACATCCTATTCTATAGGCTTTGCCTAGTAGGCTGCGGTTTTTTACAGTCACCTGTACAGTCAGTAGTAAGTCACAATCCATGCCCTGAATCTGCTTTATTATCATTCGAAATAGGACAGATTCAGGTGAAACGAGCTGAAGTTAAACAGGTAGGTGGCATCACTCAATCCTATATGAACCGTAACCAGTATGTAACCAGTTACGGACTCGGATCCAAAAGTACCAGAAAACAGGGCATCTCGTTGCTGAAAATATTTTCCTTCATCCCAAGTATATTTGGCAAAGGCCACGCTTGTCTTCACTCGTCTCCGCATGTCTCCGCCATCCTCTTCCTCCCTGACCTAATAGATCAGGGCCATATGTTTCAGGAAGCAGCAGCATTAAATGTAATGTGTGGGACACTTAAGTGAAGGTTCCAAGTGAAGAGGGAATTTATCTTTTAGATGGTAAAGAGGCTTTAAAACATGCATTTGTTACACAAGAAACTCTGAAGCCCCCAAACATCATCAGAGAGGACTGTTTATCGACTCATATCATACTTACTGTCAGAGTTTTTTTTCTTCCCTTACCACACTCCCTTGATCTCTCACTGAGGTGAATGTCTGTCAGAGTCTTTGCTCAATGAAAATGAGCTGTAAGTGGAATATATGAAGTGTCTGACCCTCTAGCTTTTAGTACATGAGAAGAATGAAAATATCTTTCTGTCTCTTTTGGTCTCTCTTTCTGTCTCTCTCTCTCTCACCCACGTAGCTTTAGTCTTCTGGTCCACTGTCCAAAGTCTCCTGGCTTGAGCTTGGTCAGATTTGCATCTCATACCATAGAGGCATGCATGGGTAAGTGTGTATGTGCATGCATGTGCTTGTGTGTGTGTGTGTGTGCAAATTACTCTGAGCATATTGTTTAAAATGTAAACATTTATTAACTTATGAGACATAGATAAAATATTCTTTTCCATCTCTAGAGGAGAATTACTGGCAGGTTCACCTTGGCCCTGGATGGGAGAGGATCTTCAATTCGGTGAGGCAGGTGTGAGCGAGTGTGAGTGGGGATGGTGAGATCAAGC
>JAOYMR010000009.1:3100126-3122054 GCA_025802075.1 Tenebrosternarchus preto | reverse complement strand
TCTGTTCTGGGGTCAGTGTGAGTGGGGATGGTGAGGTCAAGCTCTGTTCTGGGGTCAGTGTGAGTGGGGATGGTGAGATCAAGCTCTGTTCTGGGGTCAGTGTGAGTGGGGATGGTGAGGTCAAGCTCTGTTCTGGGGTCAGTGTGAGTGGGGATGGTGAGGTCAAGCTCTGTTCTGGGGTCAGTGTGTGCAGGGTAGCAGGACTAGGCCATAGTCAGCCATAGTCTCTAGTGCTGGAAATCACTGTCACATCTGCCACCCCGGGCGAGAAATTACGAGACAAGGGGTGAAAAAAGGATTGCGAGTGTCAGAGTCTGCTGTGTGCAAGTGCTAGGTGTGTGTGTATGTGTGTGTGTGAGGTGTGTATGTGTGTGTGTGTGTGTGAAAGAGAGAAAAACTGTGGACAAATGGGTCCAAACTGCACTGAATAGCACATTACCCAAAGATACCAATCAGACCTACACACACACACACACACACACACTCACAGGCCTCACATGATCACAGCTTTTACCTCCGTTTATGTGTGCATCTGTACTGGATGCTAAATTTTCCTTCACCCAGCACTGTTTATTTTTCTCTCTCCCTCTGTGTGTGTATGTGTATTTGCCTGAGTCTTGGCCTGTTCATTTAGCAATAGCGTTGCTTTCTGGCTCGCACAAGGCGATATTCTCTCTCACCGGATAATTACTTCAGGCACAGGAGTGTGTGTTTTCAATTAAATCTCCCTCTAAATTAATTCTCACCCTTCTGCAGCCCAGCCTTTCCCTGTTTCCTGTGTCTGTCTGTGAGCAGGTCAGAAGGGCCCTTAAATCAAACAGGCTCTGGCAGCGAGAGAAGGGGACAGAAAGGCATTAGGCTCCTTCAAAGCTGAGCACCAGGCTTCTCCCATTGACCGCTATTGAACCACCTGTCATCGTTTTCTATACTCATTATACTGGAAACACCCATACACATGCATATATACATTGAGCAGTTGTAGTTTTCAGCGTAGTTTCAACTACGTTCGGAAGCTCCAGTTTGCATTAAGAGGTTGCAGAAACCACAGGCTTAGTGTGAATGATCCCGCTTTACCCCTCGGGTGCCCTTGAGCTGGTGCTAAATAACAGAGGCGAATGTCCCGTGAACATCCTGACCAGGGGAGGATTGTCAGGCGCTGCAGTCCCAGCGCGATGGCGTGGGGAGCGCTAGCCCGCTGGAGGCCGCGGCTGTGGATCTCACCCCCTCCCTGCACGCATGCAGGCTGGACTAGCGTGCGCCGGCTAATCGCCCCTGTCAGCATCCGCTCCTCACAGCGCCGCACTCCACCTTTCTTTTAGCCCCCCTCACCTTGAACACATAGGTGGTGCTATGGCAACCGTCACATCGCCGAAAGAGGCACAGAAAGCCCTTACACCTCCTGCGCATGCTAACTGGCTCTTTCATTAAGCAGAAAAGAGTTTCACTCTAACAAGGCTACAAGTCAGCACTCTTGAGCGGCTTAAAATAACCAGTCATCTCCTAGCGTGCTTTCGTATGTCTGCAGTATATATATATATATATATATATATATATATATATATACGGGCTCACACTGTACTCACACATGTGTAGCACCAAGTAATTGGCAGTGTTAGGGAGAAGTAATTGATTCCCTTTGACAGGTTATGTGAAGTCATGCCTTAAAGCATGTCAGGCATGGATGTCATACAGTGTCAGCAGACTGTGGATGGAGTACCTCTTGTAGTTTTTGTGGTACACGGCCTTAATGAGATCCCACACCCGTTTCTGTTGCTTACGAGTGGAATGTGGCATTGTGTAGGAATGTAAAACCTATGTTTAACAGCACATTAAAAGCAAAGGAGGTAACAGGCAGTTAATGATGACTAAATAAATGATGTGTACTTAGCTCTGAAATTATAAATGAGTTTTCCATTTATTACCTGATGGAAGTAAAGATACAGCAAAGACACCTTCTCACTGCACAAAAAAAGTGTAAAACGTAGCTACTCAAACATTTTGGAGCTCTTTCCTAGATGCACGGACTAATGAATTAAACTGCAGACACAACAAACAGTTATGACTCAGTTCTGCACAGTGTAAAGAGCATTTGCATAGCTGTTAGTAACAGTGATAGGAACATAGAATCCTTAACTGTGCTCTTCAAAATCTCTAGAGCTGTTCTTACAGTGTTTTTTGGATTCAGCCTGTTAACATTGTGGATGTTTAATTCTGGTTTGATTCTGCTGTTAGAGGATTGCTAGAACTAGAACTTGTAACTGTACTGTTATGAATGTTTTGTAAACAGCAGAACACGGATTACAAAAGCCATTACAACCACATACTCATCCTTGTTGATATTAAAGATTTTAAATACAATTTTTGTCATATTTTTGACAAAATGTCTCATTCCTAATTAGTTTTCTTTACATTTTCATGATGCCAAGCTTGTGCCATGTCAAGCTTTCCTGTCATGGACCTGTAGTTCTAATGAAGTGCCTTTTTTTACAGATCAGTGGTTAAAGACGTGCTGTTTTCATGCAGGTGCATCCAGAAGCAAAATGAGTAAAAAAGGTTGTGTGAAATTAAATGGCACTTTAAAGACCAACGCTGGTGTTGATGGTTCTAGTGGTAGTGACAGAGATGCTGCAAGACTGCAATACTATGTGAGATCGCTAGATAATCAGATGAACACATCGCTAGATAATCAGATGAATACATCGCTAGATAATCAGATGAATACATCGCTAGATAATCAGATGAACACCGCTAGATAATCAGATGAATACATCGCTAGATAATCAGATGAATACATCGCTAGATAATCAGATGAACACATCGCTAGATAATCAGATGAATACATCGTTAGATAATCAGATGAACACATCGCTAGATAATCATATGAATACATCACTAGATAATCAGATGAACACATCGCTAGCTAAACCAGTGAGACTGAGACAACAGAACAAGTTTATCTGATCTTCAGGTATGCTCTGATTAATTTACACACACACATGAAGATTGTGCTGGATCTACAGTCCATGTAAGCCTGATTGGTTCCTGTGCTTCAATACTTCACTTCATACAGCCGCAAAACATATTTTAGGGCTCTGACTTTACATTTTTTGATGATGAATATAATTAGCATCCTTTAACATAATGAGCTCAGCACTGAACTCTGACCTGCTAGCAGACTTGCTTGGTACTGCTGACCAAACGTATAAAAACCCGGCAGTTATTTAAGAGGACGGGGACACGTCCCTGAGCCGTCTCTACCTGTCTGGTCTCTGTCTCTTAAATTCCGCCTTGGACGTGTATGCACCCTTCCGAGGTGGTGGGGGACGGTTGGGTGGAGAGGTTAGTGGGTCTGATGTTTTATTCAGTGGATTCTCTGAAGGCCGAGAGGACAGCACAGGACTGTCCAGTCCTCCCTCCCTTCCCCGCCCACCCCTGCCCTTCCTGGGATCGATACGTCCCTCATGTGGTCTCTTCAGGCTGTTTGTGCTTCCTGCAGCGTGCTGTTTGGTATTCTGGACTGAGAGAGTGCTGCATACCTCAGCATTCATCAGCCTGGCCCACCATGAGCAGGGGCTGGACGCCTTTCCCGAACACTCAGGACTCTTAAGGACTGAGGACTCTTATTTTGTCTCTCTGATAATCGACCGTTCTACGTATACATCTTGAACGGCAGTGCTGATCTTGATTTGCAGCTGAAGTGCAGTTAATCACAACAGGCCAAGCTACAGACCTTCACAGCATCCTGTAACCTAGCATTACTCACAGCTCTTACTAGCATTACTCACAGGTATTACTAGTTAATACTGGACTATGATTGCCAGTGTGTGCATCTATTGGTGTGTTTCAGCCTGCCGTTTTCTGTGCATCTTAGTGTATTATTTAAAAGGTGCAAATACGTAGGGACTCAGAGATGTTCAGCTGTTCAGCAGGTGGTGGTGGCGGCTCGCTGGTTAAGGCACTGGACTGGTCGTCAGAAGATTGCTGGTTCAAACCTGCTTCTGCCAAGTTGCCACTGTTGGGCCCCTGAGCAAAAACCCTCTACTGGTCAAGATGTTTTCAGTCACAATTGTAAGTTGCTTTGATCAAAGTTTCAGCCTAATGCTGTAAAGGCTTGAAAGAAGATGGATGTATCTTCCAGTGTCAGCAACTCTTTGAAGCCCCCCAAATGATGAAATGTCTTTTGTGGTAATGAACATGTAATTTACTATGCTCAGTAGTCAGTTATTAGGGATAGACTGACGCGGGACTACCCACAGCAGCGGCCATGTAAACTCCTAAATATAAAGTAATGGCAGGGAAACACTATGAGAGAAAGCCTGCAGTTAAGTTAACAAAAGGCCCATCTATTATACTTACTGTGTCCTTATACCAGCAGCCATGGCAGTGCCGTGAGAAGGAGAGTGACAACTCATGTGAAGCATTGTGTGTGTGTGTGTGTGTGTGTGTGTGTGAGTGATTGTGTATGCACACGTGTGTGTGTGTGTGTGTGTGTGTGCGTGTGAGTGAGTGAGTGAGTGATTGTATATGCACATGTGTGTGTGTGTGTGTGTGTGTGTGTGTATGAGTGATTATGTGTGTGTGAGAGATTATGTGTGTGTGCGTGTGTGAGTGCTTATGTGTGTGTGTGTGTGTGTGAATACACTCCAGTGTTGAGATCTCCCTCTTGGATGCTGTGGAGAATGCTGTTGGGAAGGTTGGTAATTACCAGTTGTCTAAACAGACAGATGGAATTGGAGAGAGTGACGGGCAATTTTCTGAGCACTTGTTTTGGAGCACAGACCCAGAGAAAGAGAAAGATAGATGGATAGAAAGAGCAAGAGAAATGGGGGATTGTGGGTAGTGACACCTGACGCTGCATCAGTGTCTGTGCTGGACCTCACGGGCTTTATCTCTCTCTCATGCCAATGCTGCCATGAAGTGCCACTCTATCACCCTCCTGACAGCATACATGCCCTCTGGACCCCATCCCTCCATCAGTCTCAGCTCTCTGCTTTCTCTCTCTCTCTCTCTCTCTCTCTCTCTCTCTCTCTCTCTCTTTCTCTCTCTCTCTCTTTCTCTCTCTCTCTCTCTTTCCCTCTCTCCCTTCTTATACTGGGAAAGGTCAGATGGGGTAGATGTACTCTTGAGGCCTCTTACATAACTCAGGCTGACATATAGATCTTTTATCTCACACACTCTCTCTCTCTCACACACACACACAACCCTAATCTGCAGCTGACACACATTTATCCAAGCTATTAGCTTTATTATGCTAATAAATCAGTGCACTTGCATACTGAGTAATATAATCCTGCATAAGGTCTTTGGCTTCTGTGTAGTTAGCTAATACTAGCTATCAAAAACATAATATGACAGGATTAGTAAAGTAATAGTGAAAGGTTGCATCAAGCACAACACATCACTCGAGGCACATCAGCCCCGCCCCCCTGTGTTCATTGGGCTCAGGAGGAGACACATGACCCGTCCCCACGGAGACCGTCCTGCTGTTTCACTCTCTGAGGTGATGGGAACAATCCAGTCCCTGTTCCTGCTGTCACTTTAGCTGCTTCAGCAAACATGGTGAAGTTCTTGGCCAGCTCTGGAAGAGGAGGCCGTAAATGAACTGTTAATGCAAGACCTGACGTTTCAAACGGACAGGCTGGCTTTATTTTGATGTCTGTCTAAGAGCAGCTGAAATAGGATTGAAAACTAACCTGCACAAAATCTTTTACAGACAGCAAGTGGAAAAGATTCGGGTTCTGTATTGGAGCGTTTTGAAATACATAGGAGTAGGATGAATTCAGTGCAATATAAAAACATTCTGCATATAAATGTAGAACTATCACCAGTACTGACCTTAGTGAAGGATCTCTCATATGTTATACATGGTTCCACACAAAGTTCAGGGTTTGGTAATGTTTTTTGTGAGCGTGGGAGTCTGCTAGTCATGATCGTACTTCTCCTTGTCTGTCTCTACATTCAGAAACTCAATCAAAGGTTAACCAGGTGCTGAACAATACACTGCGCAGACTGTATTCTGTTTCCACTTTACATTACACCCCAGGTTCTTTTCCCTAGTGGTACTCCATAGTATTCAAGCAGTGTCACAGATGTGCAGCGTTACAGATGCATCCCCCTAGTGGATATGCAGTGTTACAGATGTGCAGCGTTACAGATGCATCCCCCTAGTGGATATGCAGTGTTACAGATGCGCAGTGTTACAGATGCGCAGTGTTACAGATGTGCAGTGTTACAGATGCATCCCCCTAATGGATATCCAGTGTTAGAGATGCACAGTGTTACAGATGTGCAGTGTTACAGATGCATCCCCTGGTGGATGTGCAGTTGGAATAGTGTGCACTGATTTCTGGGGTTAGGGTGAGTGGAGGGGCAGAATCCAAACTGGTTCCAAAAGACCCAGGAGAGAAAGTGAATTTAAGATGGATCAGAATGCACTTTGTGTGCTTTAAGGTAAAACTGCTATGGCTCACCGTCCGTCTCCTCCTGTGTGCCTCAGGCGGGGATGATCCGCACAGAGCACGAGGAGTTCTTCATCGAGCCAGTGGAGACGGGACAGCACGCCATTCAGCAGGAGGGCGGAGGCGACGGTCGGCCGCACGTCGTGTATCGCTCCGCCGCGGTGAAGAAACCTTCTGCCAGCCCACTGAGCGCCGACGTCCACTCCAGAGGTGAGTCCTGGCCTCCTGCCGTGGCATTTACAGGATCTGAGCTGGCTAGACCAACCTGCATGTCAGGTTGTAGTCTGTAGTCTCAATGAAACTCTTAGGAGATACCGTGGGGCTTGCTTCCGATTTTGGTTATTCCTTTAACACCTGTCTGAAGTTGAGCATTAAGCATTACCTTTCATATTCCTTTATCCTCAATCTGCAAGAGATGGCTCTGAAATGATACCTTAGAAGTCATACATGAAAGTAAAAAAAAAAATAAAAAAAAATTTGAGTGTTTTTCAAACTCCCCTGACTTTTAAGGGTGAACTCGCTCACTGCCATGTGTCCTGCACCCACACACCTGATCTGTGTTAAGTTGGCATCCAGAGCAGGAAGATCTCAGGGGAAATACCAGGGGAGATCCCTGGGGAGATACTAGAGGATGCCTTTTGTCCAGGCGGCATTGCCTGCTTGGGCTTCGGTCCTGGGCAGTTACTGCTCCATGCGTTCAGCTAAGGCCAGCATGATATTTTACGCCACATGTAATGGAATGTAAACTAGCACACCCTCCTTGCATGTGTAACTCTGATTAAAACAGCAAGGTCAGGAATCTCTTAATTATTCACAGGGGTTTATAAGCAATGAGTTGAGTATGTGTTTGCAAACACATACTCAAGCTTTAAAGCTTCAAGTTAATGTTACTTTTAGTAGGAGCTTGTTGTTGATCTTCCATGATGTCTTTTTTTTTTCCTAGACAGGAAATCTAGCCAGCAGTAACTGTATTTCAAAATGCATGTGCAACAGGAGGATGCCGCCATGTATCATACTCGCATCTGGTAGAGGTTGTTACATAATGAGGTCCCTTATGATTGTGAATGTGCCTGTGTGCTGTGGGGGTGGGGATGGATTACGGGTTTATTTCAGTAAATAGGTTTATCTTATTGTGGTAATTTCTGTGGCCAGTAAATCACTGAGAAGCACGTCTGAGCCACTGAACACTACTTAAAGGCTGAAATGGAGAGATGCTTTTTTTAGAGAGGCTGTAGTTAAGCTTTATAAGCTCTAATGAACTGACCTTTACACAGTGTAGCCTGATACTGCTGTATGAACACAGCATTCAAGGATCTCAGAGCGTACTTGATAAGGACTGGGGAAGAACTCAATACAGATCAATGTGTGGACAGTCTAAACGAACAGAGCCCACGGTAGCTTGCGCACACAGGCTGGCTGTAATGAGAGCCCTTCCTTCGCTGGTCAAACGAAGTAGCCCCACCCCCCGAGAGGCTCCGAGCCCAAGGCCAGTGTTCCGGAGGGTAAGTGGAGCCGTCCTTGGCCTCACGCATCGCCGTGGTGCTCCCGCCAGCGAAGGCAGAGCGCTAAAGCGACGGCGTGGCGAAAGAGGCGCGTTCCGCTCCCGCCGGCGCGGGCCCCGTCGCCATGGAGCTTATCTGCGAGGAGCTGTCCGGTGTCCCTCGACCTGGCCGATTGACTGGGGGTAGCCCGTGCGGAATGTGATAGCCTTCACACTGCATTTATGATCCAGCGTGGTAAGGGACCTCAGAGGTGTTTTGCAACTTCTGTGCCCTCTGTTAACCATGGAGTCTCCTTCATGGCTGAGTCACGGAGGCGAGGAGTGTAGAGCGTTTTGCACGTTTTTGTAGGATCTTTTAAAGTGGAAGAGCTGTGTTGTTCAGATCCTCTGCTCTAACATATTGGTTCGGAATAAATGGATTAAACAGGGGATTTCCCAAAGCTGTAGTCATGTGACTAGTGGTGTATGAAATTTTACTGGAGGTGCTTCTCTCATTCAGGTGATTCATCACTCATTCACTCATTCCAGTCAAACCCAGGGAAACAGATCAGAGGAGGATGACAGAGTCAGTGCACGTTATTCCTGTGAGTTACGGAGGGGTGTCAGGATTACCCCTCTCCTAGCATCAGGTTTCCCTGACAACACTCTGCCATTCTGTTCCTGTTTGCGTTTTTGTTTTCTCCGTCGTTATTTTCACCAGTTTCTCGTTGTTCCTTGATTTAATTTGGAATTTCGTCCTCGTCCGTATCAGTTCTGGTTACTGATCATTATTGTATGTACATGTTGTATTCACGTGTTGCTCTTTGAATACTGTCTTTTGATCTTTGTTGAATATGTACAGATGTTTTTTTTTTTGGCTTTGGACTGTCAGACTTGGACATTGGTATTGGTCCTATTAAATCTCGCTCTCCTCCCTGTCACAAGGGGAGGATAAAAGGACACTTGTTCTACAGTTAAAATTTAGGCTTAAATGGTTGATGCCTGAAATAAATTGATAACTAACTGTGTGAAGGGAAGTGCTATGACTGACACCAGACAGGGCACTACTTCAAACGAGTGCTACCTGGCAGTTTCATGCCAGCAGTGATGTGATTGTAATACCTAGCCTTGTGAGATCTCACCTGTCAGTGAAGCTGGTAGGAACATTTAAGTGCCTGAGGTAGCGTTTGTACAGGGGTATGAGGGTACTGCTATTCAAGGGCAACCTGTAGTTTAATAATTGGCCATATTCAAATTCTTAGCAAATAAAGAATGGGCACTTTGAAAACACAATTACTGTAATTTATTTATTTATTTTTATTAATGTTATGCTGTGACACGTTATAATGCTCGTTACTGTATTACTGTGCTGTACATTGTGCTGGTCTCACCTGTCAGTGATGTATCATTGTGTGATGTCGGTTCTGGTTGGTGCTGCTCTCTCATGTCAGTGCTGTATTACTGTGTGATGTCGGTTCTGGTTGATGCTGCTCTCTCGTGTCAGTGTTGTATCATTGTGTGATATCAGTTCTGAATTGTGGTGCTCTCTCACATCAGTGCTCTATTTTTGTGTGGTGTCAGTTCTGTATTGTGCTGCTCTCTCATGTCAGTGCTGTATTACTGTGTAATGTCAGTTCTGTTTGGTGCTGCTCTCTTGTGTCAGTGCTGTGCTACTGTGTGGTGTCAGTTCTGTGTTGTGCTGCTGTGTGGGTCTAGGGGTGTACGTGTGAATCTGGAGGGGGGAGATGGATCAGTCTATTCTGAGCACAAGTGCCTGACTCCGGAGCAGCCAATAAAGCAGTAAAACACTCAGGAGAAGGGGAACATGTCTGAGTTTCCATAGGAACGCCTAGCAGAAGGATCTGAGTCTGAGGGGAAGGCAGGTCCTAGTAGAGAGAGATGGTTATGGAGCTCTGTTACTAACACCTGCTCTTCTGTCCAATCCTCTCATAGTGTTCACATTGTGTGTGTGTTTGTGTGTGTGTGTGTGTGTGTGTGTGTGTGTGTGTGTGTGTGTGTGTATGTGTTATGTTTAACCCAGCACTCACACACACACACAGTCTCACAATTGCTGTATGAGGTGAGGTATGAGTTAATGAAATGCACTGATACACTTGGTGGTGCAGTTATTCTGGTTGAGGAGGGAGACACAGCAGGTTCTGTGTTTAGAGACTCATAAATCTCCTGGCCAGGCGGTTCTGTGACCCAGGGTCTAGCAGGCTTGGGTTGTGTCCCTGCATCGATGGGTTTTGCTTCCACTGAGTTGGACCTGCTGCGGTGATCGATGGTGAACAAGCTCTTGGTTTCCCTCATCACTGTAAGCATGAATGTCATGTTCTGACACTTCACCTAATACCTCAGTCAGAATATTTTCTGGGGCTGAATTACATGTATTTTGATAATGATCATTCTATGAGGAAAATATTAAACTAGCTCCTGCATAAATTAAGTCAACACTGACAGTGCTTTACTATGAGAAAAATAGCACAGCTCAGTGCCACCAATTTGTTATGAGAACTCATGAAAGCAGACACAGCGAGGAGGCATGAGACCTGGAGCTGTGTGGCGTGTGAACATGCCTGTGTGGGTTAAACAGGTTACAGCCTTTGATGCTCACACAGTACTATTGCTTGCAAATAGAACTCAGCTGATATTGCCAATCAGCATTACCTGCATTATTACATCGTGATGTACTGTGTCAAGATGTACCATTAATATTAAGAAAAGTAAGGACAGTCGTTGTTTAGACTACATGTGGTTCAGGCATCAAGGGGACAATGATCTTCACAGGTACTGCAGGTACCTAAACAGGCTGATAAAGCTGCAGCTTTGAAGATGTTCTGAGAGCTCATGTACTTCCTTTAAATTTTGAAACCAATCGGATGCTAGAGCCCAAAACACAAGCTAGATGTTTTAGCCAGATTTGGTTTTCCCTCTCTGACCTGTGCACCAGGTGGGCAGAACTTGGGACTGGCATACACTCAGGAAGTGCTTCACCTTTATATCATCCAAAGAACTTTTAGAAGACTCTGATGGTCATTTTGCTTGGATCGTTTATTTTTGTTTAAATAGACAGTGTAGGAAATGAACAGTTGTCCCGATACACTAATTTTGGATTGGCTCTGATTCTCTGGTCAATTGCTTTGGTCTGGAGAAGTGGGCGATTATCAGAGTATCCACCAAAACCAACGTAGTAACACTTAATTGTCACATTTACTCAGTCCAGATTTGTAAATCCCATTTGAGTTCATGTGTAACACCCACATAAGCAGAAGAATAATACTGAGTCATAGAGCAGAGTGTCCCACTAATCATAATTGGCTTGTGATTTCTTTCATATGGTGTCCCTCTGTTGGGTATGTTCATAACACAGTATGAGACAATAACGTTTATTCCAAAGTATCACATCTAGTATTTGTTATATAACAGAAGCTGTCATGCTGGGTTTGCCCTTTGACCTTGCTTTCAACATCATCACTGTAACTGCTCTCCAACTGCCCTCCCCCCAACCCAAAAATACATACATATGACAAACATTGGACTAAATATAGCATATCTGTAACCACTACAGATTAAACTGCTACTTGATTTAGTAATAAATTCCCAGCGGACCTCTACCTCTAATGGGTTCAATGAAGACTGATATTCCAGTATGTGGTATATGTTATTATTATCACTGTCATCAGGGAAACATTTTTACTGTCGTAAAATATCCGACAGAAAGTATAAAAGCACTTTATATCTGTGGATCTGGGATCTATTGGCTTATGTTGTTCCTCAGTGACTGCTTCTCCAACCTGCTGTAGAGGAGGAAAAAAAGGGCATTTAATCCTCCTTCTAGACGCCTGATACTAGCAGGCCTCCCACATAGTGGCTGCCAAAGGCCATTACCTCTTTTATTGAAAGAATAGTTCACTTAATAGACAGAATGAAGGAGAGGAAAACAGAATCTCTTGCTTCCCTATATTGCTTCTTCTGGTTTAAGCCCTAATATTTCACTTAAGAGGTCAATGAGAGGTTAGTGTCTCTTATCAGTCAGCTGTATGTGTTCAGATCATAGACTGTACGTATGTACGGTCTGTGGTTCAGATGTGTTCAGATCATAGACTGTACGTATGTACGGTCTGTGGTTCAGATGTGTTCAGATCATAGACTGTATGTACGGTCTGTGGTTCAGATGTGTTCAGATCATAGACTGTATGTACGGTCTGTGGCTCAGATTTGTTGCAGAGAGAGTAGATTCTGTTGGCTGGCGTCTTTAGAGAGAGCTGTGTGGAAATGAACTGAACCTGTGGTCAAAGGGTTAGTCAGGACAGAAACGCAGATGGAAGGATGGAAGGAGACTTTTGTTCATGCCAAATAATACATGTGCACATGGGTGGACCCAAACACACACACACACACACACACACACACACACATAAATACATGCACACAAACACGCTGGAGAAATGATGAAAGATGAAGCCCGACAGTTGCTAAATTGTTTGGGGAAATTTGTTCACATTTTGTTCACATGTTTTAATCCCAAAAACATTCCACTAGAGTTTACCATAATGCACGGCACTTTGTTTATATTTGCAACGTTGCATGGAGAACAAAGACACAGACGGGTTTTGCAAAGTGATGACAGAAAAGTATAGGAAAATGCAGCAATATATAAAAAGACACGATAAAACTTGACATAGAGCTGTGAAAGCAAAAAGGAAAATGAAAGTTTGAGATGGGAATCCCAGGAGGGGGTGGGGTATTTGTACAGGGGATTGAGTGGGGTGGGGTATTTGTACAGGGGATTGAGTGGGGTGGGGTATTTGTACAGTACAAATTGACATTTTGCATGCAACTTCAGTTACTTCACAGGAATATATTTCTGAGCCACTTATAACACAGAGATGTGAGTAAAAGAAGTTTTTTGATCAGTAGTACTGCACACCCACTCCATCATCATTTGTGAAGAACATGAAAGCATAAATTCTGACATGAAGTTGCTACAAGCAGGCATTGCCTCTTCAAGCTTGCCAGTACTTCACTGGTGAGTAAGCAGCACATGTTAACGATAGTGGTGGTCAATGCACTTGTGCAGATAACCCTTGAGTAGATGTGAAAGTATTGGTTTTGACAATGTGCCTGACAGCTCTGATCCTTTGTTTAAACATTGTCTAGTTCGAGATCCTGTCTGTATCAGTCTGTCTCCCTTAGCAACGCTAAAGACCCCTGCACCTTTTGGATCTTTTGGATAGCTCTCGAAAATGTGAAAGTGACAGATTTGACTCCTGGTGGCTTGTGTTAGGGAAAAGAAAGTGTCATTGCATACACACAGACACACACACAGAGTTTATTTCCACACTTAAACTCCCACTAAAGTGCTTCCTTGTAAACCCGAAATGTTTGGCTTGGCTTCGGTGAGGTGACTCTTGGTCTGTCTTTGTTGCACACTTGCACCCAGACTAGTGCTAATGTGAGCTCACAGCTCTAGTGCAGCTCTCTGATGGTTCTGTAGACACACATTCACATGTCAGTTTATAGATATTGCTAACACCCAAGCAGAACACATTAGTGCATATCTGGGGTGATGTGGAAATGGTTGAATATATTCTTACATTGCATTATTATAACATTCATAGTTTATATAGGAATGTAAAGATTGTTACTTGAGGTCAAACATTCTCCTCAGAGCATATTGGCAGCATGGTTTCGTCCTTGCTACTGTTCTCCTAGCCCTAGAGCAGCAATTGCAAGCACACACACACACACACACACACACACGCATATAAATCAGAATGCGAACATGATTATTTCCGTCCCCCTCTTTATTCTGGAAGTGTTTTTGGAACTGTTCAGTGCTTGTGTTTGATCTGGACAGATTACAGAGCACTGCTGGTTTTAGTGGTTATTCCTTTATGGAACCTTGGTTCTGTAACATCTGTTTGGTGAGGCCTAATATTACAGAATAATGACACATCCAGTCTCCCTAGAGACAAAACCTGTCCACAGGGGCAGTACAGGAAGCAGCTGGGTCTGGCACTTCCTTCACCAGACCTCTGTAATTTTCTGCATCTCTTTCACTCTTACTTGTGACACCTGGAATGAAGCTGAGACAGAAGAAAATAACTGTCAGTATTTCATTCCAGTCTTTTTTTTTTTGCTCTTTTACAGCATTGTGCTGTGCACATACTTAATATTTTTATGCAACATAGAGGATGGTGTAGTTTGATATGGTAAAAAGATTTTTATAGTAATAATGGATCTGACATAAAATTGTGTGCTGCTGAGAGAACTGGAATCTGATTGGTTCTTCATAAACACAGTGATAGTACTACATAAATACTGTAAGTTAGAGACCATGGTAAAGGATAGCGCAGAATTTTATTTGAGATATCTTTAGCTCATGTGGATATACACGCCTCTCGGATGATGTGATATGTGATCTAGAAAAATTGCTGTTTTTAGAACAACTGTAGCTTTTACTCTTTTCCCAGTCAGGTGTTTTACTTGAAGCTGTGGTTGGTTTGATGTGAGAGTGATGGTTTTCTTAAAATCTCTCTCTAAGTACGTTATTGAGCTGCCTCTCTTACAACTACAACACTATTATTACTGAGTGAAGAACATCATTGAAAAGGACATGGTGACTCTCTGGATAAGCATGTGGGTTAACCAGAGAAATTGATGATTACTGCTTTTCAATACAACACGTGCTTGGTCTCTTTGATCCTCACATGAGCTCCCACACACCCTGACATTTCATGTGTCTTGAAGCTGAACCAATCCACACTTGAAATGCACAGCTTTTACTCTATGAGTCTTGATAAACGTGTCTCTCTTGTTCTGAGAGATGGATTAACTTTTTTGTTATGGGTTCAGTTTAATGTGCAAAGATATGGGTCTGATCCCCTTTAAATAAGTTGCAAGACCCAGATTGTCCTGATTTGTGCCAGTCCCTGCATACATTGCAGATGAAGGTTTTAGTTTTCCAACTGGTAAAGGTAGTGTACCAACTGGTACTGGTAAAGGTAGTTTACCAACTGGTACTGGTAAAGGTAGTTTACCAACTGGTACTGGTAAGGGTAGTGTACCAACTGGTACTGGTAAATGCTGCTGTAGGGGAAATCACAGCGTCTCAGACAATATGAACAAGCTGGCTGAACAAACCCCACGTTTAGGATGGCTGGTGTAGCAGTCAGTTGATACAGTTACACATGTTCCACTTTTGACAGACATTCATAGATAGAGATTTCATAGACACATCTGGTGAGGTTAATCGCAAATCATTACACAATAGTTGCTCTTTTTGAACTAGATTCAATACTTTCAGCTTTTATACCATCCCACTCTTTTTTCTTTTTTGTTTATGAAGGCTGGGAGTGAAACAGCAGATTCCTGAGTGGAGGAGGGGCAGTATCTGTTGGCCCCTCTTTGGAACTGGTCTTCAAAGCACGACGTTCTACTTTCAAATATGGAGCATAAATATTTCTCGATTTTGTCTTAATTATCCTGGCTAGGTTTGCTAAAGTTTAGCTAATATGAGCTCGACTACTACCGCTCATTTTCCTACAGCAATCATGGCTTAACACTAGTTAACAATTTTGCTTTGAAACACATGGCTCCCCACACCCTGCCTTTCATCGTGTGATGCGTGCAGCACATTTTCTATTAAACATTCACTCCGGAGTGACCAAGAACACAGCCTGTTAATAGCTGTTGCTGGTGCCCTTATTTAGGACTGGTCTGAGGTGACTGAATGCCCAGCTAACACCACTGGCCTATCAGAATTCATTAAGACATTTCTTATTAGTATTCAGGGCTCCCTCCAGAGGTGATGAAAGAGAAAACATTTGAAGCCATGGATCTGGATTACATATTTCGAAAGGCAAAATTGTAGATGCTTTAAAAAAGCCTATGGTATTGATTCATAACAATAGGGGCAGCTTGAGGGAAAGGTCTCAGAACACTTGCCATCTTATATGTATCAAATGATATAAGAAGAACTTGATTCCTGTAGGCTGTGTCTGATAATGAACTTTGCTAGCTGTGCATGTGAGAAATACTGTTTATCTGGTTGAGAGTGTGACTTTTGCCTGTGGTGGCTTTTAGTTGATTCTATCTGTGGCAGAGAATGCCACATCTTTCCATGTCAGTCTGTAGTAAGGTAATGTTCAATAAAATTCTGCTGCTTGATAGTTATTGTCTTTGCTTTAGATTCTGCATAAATGCAGTTATGGCACAATGGTTGCCTCACATATACTGAATATTGCTGTAGTTCTGCTTATGGGAGGATACATGGACACACAAACAAAGGCTTCATGTAACATAAGTTCAGTATTAGTCCATTAAAACCACAAAAATGATAATAATCAGATAACCACACTAGTGGAGATACAGGTTTTTTTTATTATTTAAATTTTTTTATAAAGGCCCATTGGCAAATCTGCATAAGTAACTCATCACATGAAGAAAACAGACATATGTCTGCACAGAAAAAGATAAGATAAGCTAATTAGAGGATGTTAGAATTAATACAATTAATACAAATATGCGCAAATTAAGTGACGTGGAAAATTTGAGGAATGATCAACAGAGCAAAGACAAAGTTTGCTGTGATAAAATGTTTATATCCATGATCTTATAGGAATACATTTAGTTTCAGTACATGCTTTAAAATGGCCCAGATTTACATTTACATTAAATTTACAGACTTTATCAGACTCTCTTGTCCAGAGTGACTTGAATGCTTTGTAGACTCAGCTGTACAGCTGGACAGCCAGTGGACGCTTATTCCTCGAAGTGTGTACCAGGGCGGAGAAGACTCTTCATACATAACTTCTGTGTGTCTTGAGTATTTCAAGTCTAGCATTACTTAGCAGTACTCCCTGCTACAGGGAGCCAGTGGAGGCAACACAGCATGGCTTAACAACAGAGAACTTTGGGGTGTTGAGAACCAGCAATGCTGCATCAGTTGCAGGAGTCTGATAGCACAGGGGACAGTCTGATAGCACAGGGGACAGTCTGATAGCACAGGGGACAGTTTCCAGAAGCGAGTTGCATTAGTCCTGTCTCCAAATGACACGGACTGAACAAACCCCTAAGTGACTTGTACTGAATAGTTGCTGTGTTGACAATTGGAGAGATCCAAGATTTCTATGGTGAGATCCCAAGGTTTTGACTCTTCCTCTATGTATGATGCAAACCATCACCATGCTGTGCCAGTAATTCCAAGATTTTTGAGAGCTGCTAAGAGATGAAGAAGAATCAGGACCAATGACACCTTGGCTGATCCGGCATCATTCATCTTCTCAGTAACAGCTCCAAGTATCATTTCTGTGTAGTACACTGCTTTTAACCAAGACTAATTAGGAGCCTGTTAGTTCATTTTGCATAAAAAAAGATATCGGATTGTAAACATAATGTTAAAATATTTTGAATGAAAAGATGGCTAAAGTGTCAAACGAAGGCCCTCTTCCGGATGGGTATGACCGTGGCCATTTTAAAGGCCTTCAGTACTTGACCATGACACAAGGAATCATTCACAATGGGAGTTGGTGAAGGGGAGCCGGTCTTCTTGGACAGGTTGGAGCAATGTGGAAATGATGGCATGCAGAGGGCAGGTGGCAGGATTACTGACCAAGATAAGTTGTTGATTTCTTTGGTGGAAAGCAGGGAAAAGCATGTTAAGGCAGTAAAAGGAGGTGAAGATTACTGTGATTTAGAAACAGTGGTAGGAAGAAAGGATTTTATCTCATTAAAGAAGGTGGTAAAATCATCAGCAGTGAGGGAGGAGAGTTAAGAAGAGAGAAAATTTAGTTATGGAACTTGTGTGAGTCAGATGCAGATGCTGTCAGTTTTACCTTACAGTACATGGGTAGAATGATGTCTTAGCTACAGTCACATTAGAGGAGAACTTTGCTAGAGGAGAACACGATAGGAGGAGATCGGTGTCATCTTGATTTCCTCCACTTTCTTACAGCTGCTCTTAATTCTCTCCAATTACTCTGTAGGACATCCGACAGTCAAACTTTCCTGGTCTGGAAGATTGAGGGCAGAGGAGGTAAGTGGATGAAGAGAATGAAGAGAGGAAAGTATCAGTGGCAGGTTGGAGTGCTAGAGAAGAAAAGGAGTGTGGTAGAGATGTAAGAATGTTGGAAGCCAGGATGGAAGGAGAGATGGTGTGGGGGTTGAAGCTGATGGCAGGGATTGTTGTTGATGTGGGGAGTACAAGGGAGAAAGAGACCAAGTGATTGTCTGAGTACACTGGGGTTACTCTAATGACTAGAGCCAACAAGGAATGTCCAGCTCTTCTATGAAGATTTCCAGAGGGTCAAGTAAACAACAACAGCATGGAATTTACATGATATGAATATTAAGATGAAATAAGTATGAAGTGAAGGTGTGACTAAGGATAGAGCTGCAGGTGTGACTAAGGATAGAGCTGCAGGTGTGACTAAGTTCCTCTAAGTGATGCAGACCTCAGTAAGAACCAGAAAGTGGAAAAAAGTGAAAGGAGACCTAAGCTAAGAGGAAGTCTTTTTTAGCAGCATAGTCCACCTACCACCACTGTTTTGGACTGAGAAGGCAGTGGGGAGTAGAGGAGGTCGCCATCAGTATAGTCTCTGTGTTGTGGAGGATACCACTGGGGTCTGTGAGATGTGAGAACTTGGCTTGAAGTAAGACACATGGATGATATGGAAGCACACAGAAGAAAAGTAATTACAGCTAGAGGTATAATTAGGTGGAGATAGAGTAGAGGGAAGAGTAGCTAGAGGTTTTAATATGCAGGATAAGTGTTGGTTCTTAGCAAAGAGTAGATAAGTGCATACTAAGCCAGGTAGAAGTTCACTTAAGCCAGGTAGAAGTTCACTTAAGTCAAGTAATAGATTAAACTGTAAGTCCTTCAAGTCTTGGTATACTCTTAGTTTATCAGTGTTAGTCCTCTACAATTCACACCTAAGGAAAACCCAAAACTGCACCTGGACTGAGCAGTTACTAATTATTGCATCAAGACGAGACTGAAATTGACAGAGCCAAGAAAGCAGAATGCTAAAAAAAAACAGAGAACAATTTACCAAGCAGAGAATTTCAGGTAATATCTGGTAATTGTGGATCCTACTGAACATGATAGAAATATTGTATTGTTTTATGCACTGCACATATGGGAGTTACTGATTATCATGTTGCTATACTCTCACCATCTGCTTTACAAGACACATATACTTTGGGCCTCTGCTCACTAACCACTTTATTGGAAAACCTATCCTAAAGGTGCATTATAGGAGTATAGTTGATCACTGAAGCCTGTAGTAATTCACAATTTCTTATCCTCCCACTAGAACCCTGCTGGTAACAAAGTCTCTGTTTCTTGTGGGTCATAAGAACTGAGTTCAGTGCTGACATTCATGCAAACGCTGCATGTTCAAGGCAAGGTAGCAGGAAAATAGAACACTTTTCAAAATCTTTGTATCAATATTTAATACTGGACCATTTGATCTAATGTTTTGTCCTATTATTAGCAGCTTCTGGTGCAAAATGGTGGCAGTCATGTGATGTAATGATTTCATTTCCTCTAGCATCTTCCCACTGTCTGCCTGCTGTAATTTTCTATTTCATGCTGTAGATATTTTTTTTACTTATATAGCAGCAAAAAGGCTCCGTTGTATGGGATGTTTTCTGGTCCTAGTGTTATGAAAATAGCCTTAGATCATTTTCTTAACAGGTGTTTATACTGTGTTGTCTAATAAACTAAACTACTGAAGTTCAGTTATTATATTCGTCTTTGCTGTCATTTTTTGCCGTATGTATATTGTTACTTCATATGCAGAATTAAATTAGACTCTCCCTGACTTGTGGGCAACAATTAAACAGCCACAGACAACACTGGGTAACAACAAACAATAGACAGACAGTACATATATTCATATAAAAAGCGATATTTTTTTGTGACTGTAAACGTGCAAAAATATATAATAAACGGTGTCAAGGTTTCAGTGAACAAGTTGTTTAACTCTTGGGCACAGATTGTACTCTGACAGTCAGTGACAAAACGTCTCATTGACCACTGAGGCTTAAGTCCTTTCCTGTTTTTTTTTTTTACCTGCCTTTGGCAGTGTGTTGTCTGGAGGAGAGGGAGACAGAGAGCAGGGCTCACTGTGTGTGTAAGTTGGTGTGGTTTTTATTTTGATCGTCTGTGTGCTAGACAAATGGTTCATAATATATGTCTTACTGCACTATATCAGCTCTGTGAAAAGAGGAAAACATGGGGACAGATTCCTCTCCTTTATTGTTGGCAGCTTATCTGTTAGTAATGAAGCATAATATCTGTCTCTATTAGTCAGAGAGTCTCTGAAAGAAGTAAATGTTACAAGCTCAGGATGGCACTCAGATCTGTTTTCATTCTCACTGTGTCCTATATGAGATAACAGGATGAACTTTGATAGGGACTAAACAGAGGTTTTCCCTACAGTGTGTGCCTGTGTCTATTTGATTGTGTGTGCGAGCATGTATGTGTGTGTGTGTGTTTCTTGGCTGGTGTCATTCAATGGAGAAGGGAGAATGCTGAACGTTTCTGCATGTGTGTGTGCAAGTCCGGTCAGTAGATCCATGCTGGGATAATGATACGGTGGTGGACAGTAATCCTCAGCTGCTGAGAGGAGCACTTCACAACTACAGGAACTGTTGCTGTACGATAGCTGGGCATGCTGTTCCGCAACAGGGGAAAGCCCAGCTACTTCTGTGTGTGTGTTTGTGTGTGTGTGTGTGTGTGTGTGTGTGTGTGTACACATGTGTTCCAATGCTTTTTCTATCATGAACAAGGACAGAGTGCTTCCCCTAATTGCCCATGGAGTAAACCATAGAGCCATTTTTCTCTCTGTCCTCTCTGTCTGTAATGGCTGACTAAGGGGCTTCTTGACATACTGAACTGGAAGCAAGGAGTAAAAATATCACGTGCTGTCTGGTGGCTCTTTGCATAGCTGTTTCCTGGCTGGGACCTACAGGCTTACTGAGCACATCGGGGCGGGGCTACAGGGCAGGGCCGGGGGGAGGGGCCTAACTTTCACTGGCAGCCATGCTTTTATTCTTCTTTTTATTATTCTTCCTCCTGCACTCTTCTTCCTCCACAGTGCACTCTTTATGCACTGTGGCTTTCAAACAGGTTCCAGTGGAGGAACAAGTGACATTCTACTAATCTATTTAGTTGTTTTTGTTTTTTGCTGTTTTTTTAACATCCCCAAACTCACGCTGGTGTATATGCTGTGCTCATAGTAAAGCTTTTGTTTTTTGTCAACTATTTATTGCATTTCACGACAGGGACAGGGAAGGTTGGGAATGAGGAAGGCAAGATAGCACAAACAAGCAGACAATAAACATTATGCAATATGATTGGAAACTGGAGTTCTAGAGGACACTAAAATCATATAAATTCTCCTAGATGCCAAATTTCGATTGTTCTGCTTTGTTAAGCTTAGCTGTAAGATATTCCATTCAAGTCTATATTTTGAAAACTAGGTCTCCAAAAAATTGTGGGACAATCCAAAGTTGTAAAACATTTTTTTAGGTAGCAGTAACACCTACCATTCGGATGCTTCTCTGAGTCAGAGGAAACTGGAGCGTTGAGTCATCATTTAAGAGATCTAAAAGCAGTGACAGTAGAATACTGAGATAAAGTCATTCAGATAATATATCTACTGTACAGTGCCATAGACCTGCTACTTTAGGACATTCCCAGAACAGGCTCATAAATACACCAGTGCAGAGTTACAAAATATTGTAGGTGGAACTACAAATACATTTCATTTGCTATCTTCTGCAAGATGTTGCATATGCTCTATGCATATATTATATATTTTATAGTAAAATGTGTAGAGGTTCGACAGATTAGACCATGTAATATTCTCTTACTCTCAAATTTGTTCAACTGCTAACTGCTTAATATGGTACTCTACCAGAGTAATATATATAAGCAGTACTCTTCTTAATATGGTACTCTACCAGAGTAATATAT
>JAOYMR010000009.1:3084803-3100026 GCA_025802075.1 Tenebrosternarchus preto | reverse complement strand
TGGTACTCTACCAGAGTAATATATATAAGCAGTACTCTTCTTAATATGGTACTCTACCAGAGTAATATATATAAGCAGTACTCTTCTTAATATGGTACTCTACCAGAGTAATATATATAAGCAGTACTCTTCTTAATATGGTACTCTACCAGAGTAATATATATAAGCAGTACTCTTCTATATGAAGAGATCTTAATGGAAATGTCCAGCGATAATGCCTAAGATTTGGAAGGACAAGACCACCATGTAGTTTAGAACACTGCAAAGTAGCTAGACAATAAAGTCTACCAAACCTCTGACCCAGTGGAGATGATCAGTTTGATCAAGTGAAGCACTTAAGTCACTAAACAAAGACAAATCTCCAGCATTGGCTGGCATCTCTCCAGAGGTACTTTTAGAACTTTGGGACAAAGTTGGAAACCTTCTTTTAAATTGCTTTAATTATGTCCTAGACTGTGGTAGTTTCCAGAAAGATCAAAACACAGCTCTCATTTCTATTCTGTTGAAAAAGGGGAAAGATCACCTTGAGTGTGCTAATCATAGAATATTTTGCCGATCAATTGTGATACAAAACTCTTTGTAAAAGTTTTGAGTCAAAGAATACAACTCATTGTGGATAAACTGATACATTATGATCAGACAAGCTTTATAACAGGACATATACTGTTTCTGATCATTCATAAGACTGCTGCATATTTTGGGCACCCCTGATTCATGGGTTGTTTCTCTTTCTTAGCCTTCGCTAACCTTGAGTGAGAATACATGTGGGCAGTGTTATGGAACTGTGGTTTTGTGAATATGTTTATGTTTATGAGCAGGACATAACTCCCCAGTACCATGCATAATGCCAGCTTCTAAACTTCTGCTTGAAAGAGCCAAATGTCCAGGGTGTTTTTTTTTGTTTGTGTGTTTCATCTCAGGTTAGCTTTTCTTTTTGTCTTGAACCTTTTGAACCTTGATCAAAGTGGACTCATTACTTCTGTAATCATTTATAATCATTCCCACCATATTTCCAAGAAATACTTCTTTATTTACCCAGAATCAAATCATCATTTCCTCATGTTCTACAGTTGTTTGAGGAGTTTAGAAGCCTGCCTGTCCAGGGTGCAAAATTAAGCAGAAATCTTGAGAATTTTTTATGCCACTTAATATTTTAGCTGTGTGCCCATGCCTTCATGTATTCCCACAAGAAACTCCTTTATTTACTTGGGTATTAAAATATACCCTGTCACAGCTAGAATTTTTGAGAAGA
Source organism: Tenebrosternarchus preto (assembly GCA_025802075.1). NCBI lineage: Eukaryota > Metazoa > Chordata > Actinopteri > Gymnotiformes > Apteronotidae > Tenebrosternarchus > Tenebrosternarchus preto. Next base: position 3,098,774 of record JAOYMR010000009.1, on the reverse strand, counting down.
ATTTTGTTATGACTCTGCATGATATTCAGTCTGATGTCCAGAGACAGAATAATCTGCAATTCTCACTCCAAGGCAAAGTGAATATAGCAAAAATTCATATATCCACAGTCTAATGTTCTTTTCTTTATGCAATCCATATCTCCTCGACTAATACGAAGCTATTGATTCAATGATTTGTAAATATTTAAATAAATACATTGAAAAGCTTATAATTATTTGTTTTTATTATTATTTATTATTACTGGTAGAAGGTGCAGAGAAAGTTTGGTACTTTGGATCCCTTATAGCAAATATATTTGCTTTAAATTTGCATATTTCTCTGTGGTATGATGTAGAATGAACTCTTTTGGAGAGAGACAGTTCATTATATTCGCATCATAAGGCAGACAGTGTAGTGGAATCTTCAGAAGTATTTTGTTTTTGCTTTGGTTCCAAAACGTACATTTCTGACTCTAATTCAACAAATATTTTGTTTCTAATAATATTAAAATGAGGCATCATGCACTATTAACTTTGTGGAATTCTACCAACCTTGTTTATTTACTCTGGAAATATACCATTCAGCAATAAGGTAGTGTTAAAGATACCATTCAACAGTAAGGTAGTGTTAAAGATACCATTCAACAGTAAGGTAGTGTTAAAGCTCCATTTTGTGACTCTTGTGTCTACAGTGTCAAGAACAAGAAACAAACACACAAAAGGAGCAAGACCAGAGAACAAGATGGGTAGAATGTCTGCTTGATGCGATTTAGCAAGGGATAGACTTATAAAAATAAATTTAATATGAGATAAGGATATGTGTCTATTATTAAAAAAAAAGTTGAATCCTTCCTATGTGTATCTCATTATGATTAATCAGATCATGCCTTTAGATGCCAGTAATACAAAACTGGAACAAAGTAGACCCATAATAAACTATCATTTCCCAGTCAGCAGGATGCAGTGAGCCATGACCTCATGTGAACAGGCAACCATGAAAATCCCAAAGCCAATGTAAGAACTTGCCCTCTTTAGAGGCATTACACTCTTGTCATCAGTGCTTCATAGTGATAAGGGGTGATACCTTGCAGCCTGGAGGCTTTTGAGGACTTGGTTGAGTTCTCTTCTCGCTGCGGCCGTGGAAGGTCTGTAAGTCTTTCTATGCTTGATTAGATAAGAATTCCGAGCCTCCTTCAGGCTTGTCTGCATATTTCTGCAGACAAAAAATGACCACATGAGGCTGTTGGGCATTGGCTGTGGCCTTTCTATCATTTATAGGACTGCAGTGGTTGATTTCAGATCCTCTGGCTGATTCAGGTAAGCCTGAGATTCTTCCAGCTCCTGTCCTGAAGCTCCAACAGTCTGATCGCTATCTTGACCAGTTTGCTAGCTGGGTCACTGATTTCTTGCTTATCTGCTGCTTGTAAGGAATCAACAGTGCTTTGTGTCCATGATGTTCAAGATCTATCGATAGTTTATTTAACGCATCATATTCTGAGGAAATTTCAGTTTCTAGAGATGGCAGCTTAAGTACAGCAGCAAGAGCTTCTTTCACAGCCGCAGCTACTGAAGTGTAGAGAATTCACTGTTGTTTTTGAAAGGCTCAAAATTCCCTTAAATTCTGCAACTTTAGATATGGGTTCCACCACTCCAAGCTTGTTCTGAACTGGTGATGATTACTTCAGTGTTTTCCTGTGAGGTACAGATGTGAGGTACAGATGCCACTGCTAATTCAAGTGCATTGGACGAAATTACATATGGAGTGTCGTGTACTTGAGGAGCCTGCCAGCAGAGCTAGAAACTCTGTGTCTCCACATGACCTCTAAAGTGTTGTTAATGAAGAATCTCTTATTTGTATCTGATGATTTAAAATTACCCTGTGGACTTTTAGGATCCTTTTGCCATTGTTTTGCTGAGCCAGACAAAGTGCTGACAAACTTAAACAAATTGTTCATCTGCATGTTGTGATAATTTGGTGCTTCAGCAAACTCTGAAACTAACAACCTACCAACCAATCCTGAAACCAACGCTGTTCATGCAGTCCTTATTGGTGCATGACTGGTTCAAGAGCACATCCATGTCAGACTTGTTTGCTGCTGAACGTTGTGCAGGTTATGTTGCTTCTAAGGATTCATAATGGATGGATTCATAAATGCACTTCAAGTTGCCAGATTGAATTTTTCTAAACTCCAAACTTGCAACCCTGGCAACTCTTTTGGCAGTAGCCATTGCTCCTGCAGTTTTCTGCATAGCCCCACCGCCTGTGCCCCAAACCCCTGCCCGGTGGCACTGAAGATGACCGCTCCACTGCTGCTCCTGGCACTGCCAGGTCATTACTCATGAGAACCAGGGCCAGGCGTTGCTGTCAGAGCAGATCGCTCAGAGCACGCGAAGAGATGCTTGGGAAGCCACCGAGTTTAAGCTGTGAAAACAGACACTGTTAAACAGATCTTGCTTTTTGTCCACATAAATAAACACACAAATAAGTAAATAAATATATAAATACCAATCCCTCTAAGTGCTAAATCTGTTTGGTGTAGCATGTACTACCTTATTTTGAAGCTGAATAAACAGCAGAGATGGACATCCTGTAGGCTGGTTATTCTTAGAACAGGTTTACCTGAGCACAAACTTACAACCAGCTCAGCGATGTTATGTGCACAGTCACTTGTAAAACTATACAATTTAAATAACTAATCACATTATGCATGGGCTGAACTCACTGCAACTAATATAAAAAATGTAATTTAACATTTACAAAGTCTTTTAAGATCCAGTGCAACATTTGAGAAGGTATGGGCACAATGAAGAAACCTTTGAGCATGTCTAACATTTTTTTCTGAAGTCCTTTGTACAAATGATGCAGCAATGAGCACTTTATCCTTTTGTATTAAGGTCAGTTACTACACCCAGGTATTTAAGGTGCCATATATGTGCTCTGACCAATACAAAGCATGTTCTCTCTTGAGTGACAATCTCCATTAACCTGGTCTCTCCTTCACAGATCACACCCATGCACACATCACATATGTCCTAAGTCTATGCACCCCTCATTAATGGCCCCACCCATGCCCCTTCAGCAGGAGGTAATATTAGGCTTCACACAATCCCTTCACTGCAGATGCAGGTTCATCTGACCATGGATATGCTCCTGAAGGTCTCAACACACGATCCCACTTCTGACACCATTTGTAGCGCTGGCATAGGGCAAATGCCACACATGGAGTTGAACCGGGTTTTCCAGGTGGCAAATATGTGCGCTGACCACAAGACCAAAGGCACATTTACCCTCCTGAGTGAGGGTCTTAGTCACACTGCCCTCTCTTTCAGTGGTAACAATCTCCATCACACATACTTTTTTTTAGGTTAGTATGATAAAGAAATGCAAACAGTGAATATTAAAACAATAATAACACCTCAGAGTAGCTGGGGAGATAAACTGACAAATGAAACATGTCCAGGAAAAGAAATCTGTTTTGAAAACCTTAATGAGGGGAAATGATCTTTAGTTGCTTTTCTTTGTAGCTAATAACATCTTGGTCCCATTGCTATCACGAATAATCAAGATCTACACTTTGAGTCACGAAGGGCGTTTTCTCAAGTGCGACTTCACTTTGATCCTGAATGCTTTCTTTGAGGAGTTCTGTCACCATTAGGAGCTGCTTTGCGAGTGAAGGTTCTGTTTGTTTTTAAAGCAAGACCCTTTTAAGGATCTGCTCTCTAAAATGCTTCCTAGTCTCTGCCAGTGGCACTTAATAATGGATGATGCCCACCGCAAAGTTAATTTAACTTCAGCAAAGACTGGCAGTTTATTGCTGATGAGATTATTAAACACACACACACACACACACACACACACACACACACACACACACACACACTTGCCTACCCTGTTAGGAGTCTGAGAGATTATAACCCATTTGAGTGCAGCATTCGTTGCTGCTCCTGTAAGAAGGCTGTATCTTAGCATCTGATTGGGCAAATATTGGGGACATATGAGAGAGCAGCCTGGATAGTTAATAATTAAATGTCTCTTATGCCTACTAAGGGACTGCTTTGTGAACTGTTAATGTACCTGTTAATGTACCTGTTAATGCTCGGAAAGGGGTGAAATGGTCATCCTGACGGAAAAAGGGCACACCTGTGAAGCATATTCTTAAAGTCATGTTTTTAAATATTGTTTTGTTAATTTAATGTTACACAAATTTTGTATTTGTAAATTGCCATGGACTGAAATTAAATCTTAATAATACATAAATTGAAATGTCAACATATACAGACTCTAAAAAAAAAGAACACAGCTTGGCCACTTGCGCTGTCAGCTGGCTAACCTGGCTGGTATTTCTGCATATCTATCACAGCAAGCACTGTCAAGGTTTGACACTTACATCCGGAGTGAACTTAAATCTTAAACACACAGAGGCACGCACCTGTCATGCCGGGTAGTGAGGAGTGTGCGTCTCGGGGAGTGTTTGTTATTTGAGGGACTCTCAGTCTGATCTGATTGCAGTGTAAGTTGAGCATGACTGATTGGCCGAAGGCCAAAGCTGGCACTCACATTCAAGTAGAAGTTGATCCTACCACTCAGTGCTCCTCCTAGTGTGAATGTTATGCTGTGTGCATGTAATGGTTCAATATATTTAAGCCAGATTCCTTATGTATAATATAATTAAATAGAAACTCAGTTGTGTGGTTAAGGGAAATTATTACATCTGAGCTTTGCACATCGAGGGCTTCAATTTATTAATATTTTTGCCAGAGAAACATAGTGAAGGAGTTTTTAGACACAGCATGCTCGAAGCGTGCTGACTCTGAAAATAAAACCTCTGTGTTGTTGCTGATTATCTTTTATGTTGTTATTGTCCTGTAGATGGTATGTGTCTTAGATCTGGGCAGATTCAATTTAAAAGGTGTAAAAGCACAAAGCTTCCCATTAGCCTCTTGCCTTGTGGGAGACAGTAAGCACATCTGTGTGACAGGCCTAGTGTGATTCCACCCAAAACGATGGCTTACAGAGTACGCAGCTTTTGGGAGTCAACAGGGCATGCTGGGAAAAAAAAAAAAAACTTATTTATCTCTCTGTTCATTTATTTATTTATTTATTTATTTACATCCATCTGTAATCACTATCACCACCATCTAAATGACATTTAGCTGTCATTATGTATCTTATCTAGTGAATATAGAGTGTGTCCATTTAATGGATTTGTTCAGCATTTAACCTTTTATTTAGTAACGTATGCATTAAAACTGTGGGCTGAATTGCCACCCATGTTGCCATTATCTAGGATGCAGTTATGAGTGACCTGGGGTTGCCCTGTTGATTGGCTGACAGTATTATGAGTGACCTGGGGTTGCCCTGTTGATTGGCTGACAGTATTATATGGAAATTATCTTATTAGCAACATCCTAATGTGCTCCCCAGATCCCATACATAGAATTTTAATTGACTGATAGCATCAATATTTCATTTATTCAAATATGCAGCCTCATCACCATTATCTTACCCTCTACTAGCCCACCCCAGAAGCTACCTGTCTGCTCAGAGGTTAAGGCATGTTCACAGATACACTGAGAACCAAGGCTGCTGTTTTGCAGTGTCAGCAGATTTGTTGCTCAATTCCACCTGTTTTAATCGTGAACACAAAGCTCCAGGGAAAAGCTGTTTCGGAGTTCCTCAGCTCATGTAGGAGAATCCTTTTTTTGTTAGGTAGAACCATTTCCTAGGCACTCTGCCAAAAATACCAGATAGTTTTCCTGGCAGAGGAGGATTCTGCAATGTGAAAAGTAGGAACCCTTGTGGTTTTATTACACTCGTAAGAGTTACACACCTTCCTTAAGGACCAGGCCAGGAATATTAGAATCCGCAAACTTCTAAATACGTATTCACAAATGTCTTATGTTCCATTTGACACCATTACTCTTTTATTTTAAACACGTCTATTTTCTATTTTAAACACTTTTTTAATCCTAGAAAAGTGGGTGGAGTCTTCATATGCGAGTAGGGGGTGCAGTGCATTTCAAGTGGAGTGCGGAGTGCAGATGGTGCCGTGACCCTGTGAAAGCATTAATCCCAGCTCCGCTCCAAGTTACTCGGCCGCTGGCTGTCTCTACCACGCTGGCACCAATAAATCACCTCCTTCAGCAGCCAGGCTGCCCCACGACTGTGCCAAGATGCACAGTTACAGCAATATTGGCCCCCTGCTAACAGAAGCACCTTCCACAGCATCCATGCACTTACCTCAGTGAGCAAATCACCTCGTAGCCCAGCCTGCGACTTCTACTGAGGAACTGCCAAGTTCCGTGAAGAAATGCGTTGGTTACCACAGTGGCACTTTAACATAGAGCACAACTTAATTTATTAGCATAATGTTTGAATAGGAAGATAAAGCTGTTCTGATTTGGTTTTGATTACCACTGAGGTTAATACAGTAAAGTTATTTTAAAACCCTACACCTGTTTTCAATGCATTTGTGTAAAAAGTGAAAGACTAAAATGGGATAAAAAAAATACATTTTTGTTCTTGTATCTATTCATTTGTTGCACATGAGTAAAAATATGACTAATATTGACTTAATTATATGCTTGAAGCCATGTCAAACTTCAGATTACATTGAATGCTATATTTACAGGTCAGTAATATGCAAAGCCGAATGTAGCACAATGTCTGACTTCAGCAGGCACTGTAAATATAGACTTATAATACTATTTACACCCCTTATAGTTATTATGAGTATTATGAGAGTCAACGTTGCACGTGCAGAATGTAGAAACCACCTGCGCATGAACAAGTGGAATTATTCATGTGCAAAAACAATGACATCATTATTTAAGTAGTGTCATTCGCATTTGCTTGTTTCTTTTGAGTGGGTTTTGTTTTGGCCTTGTATGTGTGTTTAGTTGTGTCTGTGTTTACATATGAACACTCACCTGTCTGTGTGAGCATGTGGCCCTTAGCCCATGTTCAAAACAAAAGAGGCACATTTAAATACATTCATATATTTACACTCATGCACACACAAACGCACACACACACACACACACACACACACACGCACACACAAAAAAACATGATCATGCTGGGACCAAAAGGCAATTTTCACTGCCACAATGGTGAGACCCACTTCATTAAACTCAGACAGAGAGTGGTGCACTAGCGCGTTCTGTGGCAGTGAAGGGGGGATGTGGAGGGGGGGGTTAAAGAATGCAATGCACTTTCTTTATACTCTTCCTCTCCTCCCTTCATCACACCCTTCCTCTCTGTCCTCTCTGCATGCCAGAAAAAAGCCCACTGAGATCAGCATGTCTCATTACATCACATTCCCAGGGTCCTGTGCGGAGCTTTCCGGGTGCGAGTGGCTCCAGAGGTCCGGCGCCGGCCGCAGGCTTTGTGCTCGATCGCCGCGCATGCCGTTGCCGTAGCGACGGTGTAATTGCGCCGGCCTGTGAGGCGAGCCCAGGGTGCGCGTTACGCCGCCTGAGCAGGCCCCGTGGCCCCGTTCACTCTTGCCGTCTGCATCCTGTTGTTTCATGGTCTGAGCGAGGCTGTTTTAATGAACTCCTCTGGGGATGAGCGTCTCCGTGGGCCACACTGCACCGCCACAGTGGCAAAACCTGCTGTACTGGACCAGGTGGGGGATGGTACTGCATCTGTTCCTGCTCTTGGCCCTCTTCTGCCTGAAGTCGCATGTATATGACAGCATTATGGTGGGGATTTGTGTGAAGCCTGATTTTGGATTTGGATTTTGGATTTGGAAGTCTGGGGGTGTGTACCTGGTGGTGTCGCTAAGTTGGGATTCCTCTGAACAAGTTGGACGACCTGTTTCAAAATCAGCATCTTGTATTAAAATAATTCTATACTGTGCTACTATTCTCATTTTATACTATAATTTATCCTATTCTACACCTTGCAGTTATTACCTGCTAAGACAGAGGCATCATTTTGTTCATTTTTTCTGTGCTTTTAACACACTGGTTTTGAAATAAGATAATAGCATTAAAACACAATGTCAACTTTGATTCAGTAAAATGCATGGGCACATCAGGTGGAATGTTCTGGACTGGCCAGTCCAGTCAACAGACCTGAACTTCACTAAGTGCACATTTCACTCACTGGAGCCAGGGCAGCAGTCTGTTGCTGGTACAGGACACAGACCTGGAAGGGCATCACCAGCAAAGTTCCCAGCGACTGGGAATCACTCAGAGGCAATCACTGACCAGTATGTCCTTGACATCAAGTATTAACCGATAAAAATCATATCTATTATTCTTTCTACTCTTTAACTGATAACTGCTGTTTAAATTTCAAATCCAGTGTGCTGGAGTAGTCAGAAAACAACTAATATTGTATAGTGGTCCTGTTCCAGTAGAACCACATGGTATATACGACCATCTGAAAGTTGGCTTGGACGTCTCATTCACAGTTCACAGAGAGTCCCTGTCACAGTTTCTCTGTGCACATTTCAGTATAGAAGCCATCAACATAGATATGCGGAGGGGACAACAGATAGCCTACTCTCTGAGGAGAAGACAGAAGCGTCCTTGCTTGTTGTTCTAGAGGCAGATTACACACAGATTACACACAGATTACTTTCAGAATGCTGAGGTTACTTGAAATGTTTCACATGCACTCCTTTATCTTATCTCAGGAGCCCATTGGTTAATTGCTGAGCGCAGTTATAACTAAAACATGCATCTGTAGGTTTCTGGTTTTCCATTCTTTCTTTTTTGTCGTAGTGCTCTGTTACTCCCAGACATGCTCCTACACTCTCTCTCCATCTTTCTCTCTCATGTGCACTCTCTCTCCATCTTTCTCTCTCATGTGCACTCTCTCTCCATCTTTCTCTCTCATGTGCACTCTCTCTCCCTCTTTCTCTCTCATGTGCACTCTCTCTCTCTGTGGCCTCTGTCATGCTGTGTTGTTGGCTTAGAGGGCATTACCTGTGCAGCCAAGTGAGGAAATTAAATAATGTTGAGTGTCGTGTCAAATTGGAAAATGGAAAAAGAACCCTTGTTAAAATCAGTTATTGAATTTCAACAGGAAGAGATCAGTCCCAGCATCTTCCTACAGTTTACCCTCTACAATATTCCCGGCTCACTTGGCCCAGGCAGCATTAGCATGAAGTCTTTATTATTATCTGTACTTTTCCATGTGTTCGGCCTCAGCAGTAGGAGAGAGACTGTTTGGAGTCATTATTGCCCTTTAAAAAATGACTGCATATTGTTTGTGCACTTTGATAGTGACTTTGAAGTGCCAAACATGGAGGTTTTATGTGGCTCTGAATGATGCCAGACTTGCAGGGCTTTTTCCACAAGTGAATGCATTTATTTACTTCACAACAGCAGCTGAAATTAGATTTATGTTTTTTTATTAGGTTTTCATGCGTTTTTTATGGAAATGTATTTTTGCTTATTTTTATAGCCATTGTGTAATATTTGGTAAATTGTACTTTGGTGAAGTGGAAATTTGATGCCCAGTGAGGACTGAAGAAATGTTCTAGAAGCAACTTTGTACACCGGACATCTGCCATGGTGTTTGGAGACACCCAGAATAATCCCATTAAAATGGCCGTTTATTAAAATGGGAAAAGACAGGGTGGGATATTGTGTTTCCCTGCACCGCTGGAGGAGTATACGATTACTGTGGTATGGTGGGAGAGAGCGCCATGATTAATGCTTCAGCTTTCAAGAACGGATGACTCCTCCCACGCGAGGGCATGTCTCTTCCCTGAGCAAACACTGTCACACAGTAATCTGTGCTGAGGATCAGGAGGTGTGTAATTGGCTACATACATGCATGACTTTGTATATGTATTCATTTGGTTTATACCTTTGGATACAACTATCAACACTGAGATTATGGTTTTTCATGAATCACTCTAGACTCCTCTTGCACGTGCTTTTCTTGCATTGTACCTCTTAAACCTGACAACATCAAGCATCATCGCAATATGCTTGGAGAAGCCTGCTGACTGTCCAGCTGTGTAAGCATCTCTTAACAAATGCCCACCTCCGCGACCCATGATGCTTACTTTGGAACCTCCTGAGAGTAAAAACTCAGGTCTCAACCAGGCTACAATCAACCAACCACACTACAAAAGATTTCGACAAGAGAAGGAAGCGTGTGATTATAAATCACTGGATTTACAAAAGGAAGTTTCATTCTGCTAGTGAGGCTTGTTTATAGCCTAGAACTAACATAAGTCACTGCTGACTGTTTTATGATTTTTAACTTTTTGACTTGCAAAATCTATCATTAGGGCTAGTGTAGCCTGTTAGCCAAAAGCTAGCATGCCTCCACTTTCTTCATCAGTCAGCTATATTAAGTGTGCATGCCTTACTGAGTTTGAAAGCCGAATATCTCTGCTCCACCAGATCCAGGAGGATGAAAATGTACTTGATTTTGTGCTGATTTTGGCAAATACTACAAATCCTGTGCTAGCTACAATGAACGCTAATGACTAATACTACAGACCCAGTTACTGCACTAGACACCATAGCACCTCGAACACAAGCTGCTGCAGTTTTTCAGTCTATGACTCCTTGCCATTCAACAGGTGCACGGCCAAAGCTGGTGTCCTGTTCCACATCATGTTAGGCCCATTGCCTGGTTGGAGGCCTGCGGAGGTAAGCCAGGTAGGAGACATTTGGACAGTCACTTGTGTCACAGCTTCACAATATCAGTCTGGAGAACAGATTTTCCATTTTGGAAGCACCAGTAGATTGTCCACCATCTGCATCTCTTTCTACATGAGTAGCAATGCCTAGGTTACTGCAGCTCCCCTGGCTAGATCCTCTCATCCAGGTGTTCGTCCCCACTAAATGCTCCACACCCACAGCAGTACAACATAGGGGTTTGCCTCCATGGCCATTGGAATGGCATGTCCACAGACTCCCACACCAACTACACTTGGTGAATTTTAATTGTTAGAAATATTAGTTATTAGATGAACAGCTGTCGTCCACTCCCACAAGAGCTAAAGTCACTAAAATTTTAAACTTGCTTCCCAGCCTCCTAGACATGTAGTATAGACTCTTCAGTATAGAATTATTCATGTTAGATGCAATAATAATAGAGATAAGAGCTCTTTTAGCAAGACTTCTTGTACCTGTTAGCTTTTCTAAAGGACTGTGGGAAAATATTATTTCAGGCCCAATTCTACCCTTGAATGGAGGTGCATAATGGTTTTAGCCTAATTTTAAACATCCACAGTTTGCTCCTGTCTCTCCACTGACCTGGTTTTTAAAGATTATTTCAACCTCTTCTGGAATCACTCTTCCTTTTTCAGAAAGATGGAATCCATCCAAGCACGCTGGGTTCTAGGGTTCTGAGAGAATTTTTTTCTCTGTATTTGACAGAAACTGACTACTGAAACAAAGAAATCTATTTTACTATTCCTGTTATTAGTACCCTAATCAGAAAGAACAGATCTTATTATAGAAGAGATATCGAGCCATAAAATCTTTGGAGACTAGACAGTAAACCATGGATGGGAAAAATGTCCATATCTGTAAAAATGGTGTTGGTTAATACAAGATCGGTTTGAAATAAAATGGTCTAATGCCACATTTTCTGTCAAATCATACGTATTTGTATTATTTGTCTATACATTCCTAAATCCAACAAGGATTTTATAATATTTCCTATCTCTGTGTATACCTAAGACTGACAGATTCTAATGGATTTTAATATCCATTCATGTTGCCCCACTAAACTTATGGCTTCTTGAGACTTTTAATCTTGCTCAGCCTATTAACTGTCCTAATCAAGTACTCTGTCCCATCTTGCTTTAAGCATGCAATCATTCAGCAACTTATTAAAAAGCCTAACCTAGATATTAAAACCCTAAATAAGTTTTGCCCCATTTCAAAGCTGCATTTTAGAGTTAACATTGGCACTTGTTTTTCATGATGGGATATTAAGTCCCCCAAGGCTCAATATTAGGGCTTGTCTTTTTTTCATTGTACATGTTACCCCTTGGCAACATATGTCAGAAGTATAAAATTAATTTTCTCTGTTATACCAATGGCACAAATATCTCCCTCTAAATCCCATTGGATGTCTTAACAATGTCTAGGTAGATTACATTAAATTTAGACAACTAATATTTTTTACAAACAAATTATTAAAAAACGTATTATTTTTTGGCTCACCTCATTTTTGGTTTTTAAAGCTATCAGTGCACTTGCTCCTTCATACACTGTAGTTTTGCTACACTCTTACATTGCATCCAGTGGTCATCAGATCAGCTACTTTTGGCTGTTTCCCGGTCTCAGGTGAAGGTGAAGCATGGTGCTTTTGCAGTTGCTGTGTTGAGCCTGTGGAACTGCCTACCACTAAACATTAGAACTGCTTGTTGCTGGTTTTTAAATCTAGACTTTAATCTAGACAAAATTTTTACATTAGCATTATTAAAGTTATTGTGGATCACAGTTTTCCAGGATACTGCTTGATGCTGTAAATTAGACCTCATCTTCTATGTAATGGGGAATAGACACTTATAACAAACCCACTGTTTTCACTGATGAAAAAAACAAACAAATGGTAAATAATACTGTATGGAATATATCAGTAATTCACCACCACAAGTGTAAAGGTGCTAGCAAAAAGGTGATTATTTAAAGCAACTCCTGATTCATGAGTTTGTACAATTATTGGCCAATTTATAGTGGAGGAAAAGCTCTAGAGTGCCACAACATTATTTCCTTGACTTTCGACTTCACCCTTCATCCGTTACTTCGCTGTAGTAGTGACATTCATCTCCATCACTACATCACATCAGTCAAACAAATGTAAATCTTTATTGATAAAGAACTCTTGCCAATGTTCCATAGGCTTTGTGCAATTAAAGTATATAAGTGGCCAATGAACTTCCATAAATCATAAATGGTATATCCATATTCCTTCTTGGCGCTCCTAGCACAAATCATTTGCATACATATTGTCCCACACCTTTCCGATTTCTCATCACCAACCATCCTAGCAGGCGGAGCAGGGTTCATGTGGCGAGCACAATAAAGATGGCCGTGTGGTACGACTGTGGGAAACAACCCCGCACTCTTACACTAGGCAAGGGCATTTGCGATCGGACTTCTCCCTCCACGTTTCCTCTGAATGGCAGCTCTCTGTCTCAGCAGCCTAAACCTGGAGGAGATGTGCTGCAATGGTGCTGGTTTGGGCTCGTGCTGGAGCTGCTCGTCCGCTGTGAGTGGGCGGCTTGGCACTGGCGTCTTAAGGCAGGCTAATAACTGTTTATTTTTCTGTGAGGAGAAGAGACAAAAAAAAGAGCTAATGCAGCATATAAGGAGGTGTGACTCAGAAACGTGTGAGACATTGTCGCGCCAATCAGAACTTTATGGCAGCAAAGACGTGCTGTATTTACAGGCAAGCTGTTAGCAATTAGCCCTGGGTGAAAGCTAAAGGCTTCATCACTTCCTGCATTTGCCAGGCCAGGGGATCGAGCAGTGGCTGATGTGGCTTTGGAAGAAGGAAGGGCAGTTAGTGCACTGTGGGCCCGGCAGCCCCGATACAACCACTGCTGACTTTCTTAACCCATTGGTTGCCGATATCGATCCCCACGGCTTCCATAAATAGCAGAGTTGAGGTCGATTCCATTTCAGTTCAACCAGCTCGGTGCAGCTCTCCGCTGAGTTCAACCTTCCCAGTGGACATATCTGTTTTAGAATAATAAGCTGAATTTACAGTTTGGGTGAGCGAGTTGTCACCCCTCCTGCCGTGCAAACCTTTAAGCACAGGAATTATGGCAATATTAGTTGTGACATCATCTCTCAGCGTTTGTCTACTAAAACACCTTATCACTAACAGGCTAGAGTCAGGTAGGTTTAGTGGAGAGGATGCTTCACTAATGGGTCCCTGAGTGATAATGTTATTAATGGTAATATACCCTGAGTGATGATGTTATTAATGGTAATATACCCTGAGTGATGATGTTATTAATGGTAATATACCCTGAGTGATGATGTTATTAATGG
>JAOYMR010000009.1:3062801-3073781 GCA_025802075.1 Tenebrosternarchus preto | reverse complement strand
TTTCACATTTTCAGGAGGAAAGACGAACAGCTCTATGGCTGGGATTTAAAACAGAACGCGTGCCCCTCCCCCTAGTGGTTCAGAATAAGTTCCTGAAAAAACATAAGCTGAAAAAAATATATAAATAATGTTGTCTTCTCTCTCCCACGCGCTGAGTTCTTGCCACTTTCTTCTTGAAAGTTTACTTAACTCATTTTTGGAGCACTAGTCTCCTTCGCTCTGCACTTAGAAAGAGGGAGACAAACAGGAGTGTGATGAGAGGTAGATGTAGGGCTCTACTCTCTTCCACCCAATGCTCTCTTTCAGCTTCTTCCTTCAGAATGCTCTCACTCAGCCATATAAGTACTGTGTGTGTGTGTGTGTGTGTGTGTGTGTGTGTGTGTGTGTGTGTGTGCAGGGTTGAGACCATTGTTTTTGTGCATGTGTCTGATGTGTATGTGTCATGTGCTCTGCTCTCAGAAATGTTTGTCTGTGTGTATGTTTTTGTGTGAGTGTGTGAGTGTGTGTGTGTGTGTGTGAGGATCATTGTGTCAGGGGGCACTTACATTTTTTTAGCTTTAAAGTATTTAAAATATAACGAAAATAAAAGTCGAGTTCACTTTATTATGGCCAGATCCCTGTATCTTTCAGTATCTCCTTCACACTGTAAAATTACAGGAAGAGCAGTGGGCACTGAGACAGCTGTTTCTCATTGGATTCTACAATGCAAGGTAGACACTTGCGGAAATGTGTAGTGAAGTGTAACAAAAGATTTGAATGTTGTATAGAGCAAGAGAGAAAGAGCCTTTAGAGAGAGAGACTGAGAGAGAGAGAGAACAGTGTATGGAGGTCACGGTGAGTCAAGCTACATGTTTCATTTTTTAAAAAGGGCAGTAACATTTCATTTTTGTTACTCAGGTTCAGAGAAGGGTTAAAGGTCAAGCTTTATGCTTAAAAAATTCCTATTACATGTAGGTAGGTACATCTATACACTGAATGGCCATTTTATTAGAAGACACCTGGCCTTTAACAATTGGAGCTTCCCTGGATGGAAATGTGACCCTGGAGTGCAGCATAAAATCAGATGAACAAGTTTTCCATAGATCAGTGTCAGTGTGACCCTAACCCTAACCCACATTAGAATCAAGCAATACGAACGAGGCACTGTCATCTGTGCTAGACTAACCAGGGCCAGTGTTTGAAAAACTGTCAACCTTGTGGTGTTTTTTCGTGCACTGCTGTCAAGAGTGTACCAAAAAAGTGTGTGTGATCGAGGAAAAAAGAGGATCCTATGGACATGAACACCTCCTCAGTGAAAAGGGTCAGATCAGGATGTCAAGTTCTGATGTTCTGATGAATAGGTGGTGCACGGTCGAGCAAAACTACAGCCGAAAACAGTGTTTGTGCTCGTGGCTTGTTGATCCTTAGCAAGGATGGACTGTAACAGCAGAAGGACCTGTTCGATTGTCATTGCTGTCTAAGGTAAATAGAAAGGCAAGACTCCAGTGCGCAAGAGTGCTACAGTTGGATCACTGAGCCGTGGAAAAACACTGTCTGGTCAGTTTCCACTTCCACCGTGCTAATGAGAGGGTCAGAATTTGGCATGGACAACATGAATCACTCAGCCCTTCATGTCAGGCATCAACAGTTCAGGTCTGTAGAGGTTGAGTAAGGTTGAAAAACATTTTCTTGGCACATCCTGGGTCCTCTGATACTTGTGGATAGGTGTTTGGACTACCTAAGTATGATGGCCGACCAAGTTCACCCCAACACACCAGCTGTTTCCCCTATGGCAGAAGGACACTTTCAGGAGGACAATGTACGATATCACAAGGGTCATGTAGTTATGGGTTGCTCCAGGAACATCACAGCAAGCTTCCTGGCAAGTTTGCAGTTCAAGATCTCAATCCATTAGAGTTTCTATAGGCTCTTCAAAGCATCTTAGTACCTCCATCTAATTTGCAGGAGCTGTGAGAAGCTGTCCTGTCTGCATGGGCCAAGATTCCTGCAGAATGAGATGCAACATGTAGTAGGAATCTATGCCACAGTAATTTACTCTGGTTCTTAAAGGTCAAAAGGTGTCTAACACGCAACTAGATGGGTATCTCTCATTTGTACATACATAATTTGAAACACACACACGGAAACACACACACAGAGAGAGAGAGAGAGAGAGAGAGAGAGAGAGAGAGAGAGAGAGAGAGAGAGAGAGAGAGATTGTAGTGAAAAACACAAGGTTTCCTGAGACAAGACATTTCAAACATAGATCCTTCTTCAGCTGTGCAAGCAAAGTGGTTCTGAAGTTCTAGGAGGCTTCTAAAGTTTGTCAGGGTAGATCAATTCTTTTTCTCTGACTTCCTAACTTCATTGTTGCTATAGCAACAACTGGCAAAGTAAACACAAGTTATTGACACAATGTCCATTAGCCTTAAAATGCCTTGCCACTGGAAATGACAAATTCTTAATTCTGATGATCTGAAGGTGTTCCTCAAAACAATCGCTGAGCCTCATGCAAACATCATAGAAACACAAATGTTTGTGTTTGTTGATGTATGTAGTGTTTTTTCTGTGTAAATGTAGTTGTGGCTGGATGTGCAGCATTTTAGCAATTAAACGTTTTCTGTGTGAGGAGGTTCTGATTTGTGCGTGTGTGTTTTGTGTGTTTTGTATATGCTTGTGAAGGACATTCTTCTCTTTAACTGAATTAACTCACTACATGAAGCTTTGGCAGTGCAGACACTTGTTAAATACATTTATCACATCTGAGAGCAAATGCAGAGGTGTGCAGTGAGAGAAGCTAAGGGCAGTTGTCCTTACCAGGCACCGGGTGACAGATGAACTGTAGAAATAGGTCCATGGGACATGAGGAATCAGTGTGACAGACATGGCCTCTCACCAGTAAACCATCCACCATCCCACCTTTCTTTGGCACCACTGAATTCCTGTATTTAGTGGAGGAATCAAAGACGTTGACGTTAGATGCAAACATATACCGTACTCTCTACCCATGAGCCACGGGGTAATAGATCAGGTCATATTAAGTTGAGACCAAAATCTTGGCTAAACTTTCAAACTCAGTTTTTCAGAACTCCACATATGTTATGATGCCATGACCAATTCCGATTGGCCAGTTGTCATAATAGGAATTAATTGGGAGTGCATTTGTGGCAATATTTAAGGGCAGATCTTTAATAAATAAGCATGTAATAACCATATAATATATTAAATGCATAAATATAATACATAATAATAAGTCTTAAGCCCACTTTTGATTTAGGTTTATCAGTGGGATGTCTGTAATCGTTTTTTCTCCTCAGCGATAAAACTCTTGCATCCAGTCAGGAATAAAATTACCACAGGAGAGGTGAGTTCCTAGAGGGATGTGTTTCTATGAACTGAATTTTGCATTATGATGTAACGGTAAATGGTCATTAAAAACAATCAAATCAGTATTAATCAGTATTCATTTAGCAGCATTTAACCGTAGATATTTAAGAATCTGACAGAGACACAACCAGGCATTGATGATGTTGTGTTCATGTGAAACTGAAGTAAGGCTCTGTGGGAGGTTTTTTTTTTTATTATTTCTTCTGTAATTTTCTCAGAGTAGGACAGAATAAAAACTGACACAACTAATCTGGGTGGGAATAAAATCACATAGTAACACTTGTAAAGGTGTCCGGACAGGGCTTACGTGTAATTCTGAAATTCTATGGAAAAAGTGCACACCCTAATTTAAACAGAAAATGTGTTGCAACATGCAGTAAGTTTGAATGCCTTTAGCCTGGGTGTTTATCATATCTTGGCCTCAACATTACATATGTAAACACAAATTGCAAACAATGCAAAAGCTAATGGCATCTTTAGGCTATTTGTTTCATGGTAGGACCAAAGTAGAGAAGGAAGTGAACATTTCTCCTGCACTTCTAAGTTCCTCCAAGCACTTTCCAGTGGTTTCAGTGCAGACTCCTGAGTGTCTGATATGTCTCTTCTCAAAGTGTTAGAGAAACTCTCTTACGATCAAGCGAGGACCCACGAGTTCTGTCGTTGCATGTTGCAGCTGCTTTTCAAACCTGAAGCCTGGGAGGGTTTGCCTCTGCACTGATAAAGGTTTTCCTGGACGTGCTTCTTCACCATTAAATTTGAGCGCCACAAGCATGGTTACGGTGTGAGCTCCATCATACAGGCCACACGCTCCAGCAGTTGTGCGCAGTACTAATTGTGGGAGCTCAGGGTCTGTGGTATTAATTGTTTCCTTCTATATTAGTCACTGCTCTGGAGTAAACAAGAGGTGAGGGGAGAGGCCATTATGTAATCCGCTCTGTGTAGACACCATGTTCTGCCTCCGAAATGTCAGACAGGTAATAACAGTCCAAAATGTCAGGTGAAAATAGCAGAGATTGAGTAACGAGGAAAGAAGAACTGCCCTGCCTGTCCACATGACCCGGCCACAAGAGGGCGGCAAATCCCTCCACTGTGTGGATGCAACAGACATGGGTGGAGAGACGGAAAGACGTGGACGGAAAGAGGGAGGGCTAGAGAGATATGGACAGAAAAATGGAGAGATGGAGAGACACGAGAATGGAGGAAAAGGTGACGAACATTGGGAAGGAGTTCATCTAACCTGCAGCTGTGGAGAAGCACAGAACACACAACCCCACACAGGTGCTTTCCCTTCGACTGAAACATACGCTATATATAAGACGCTTGTGGGCTTTGAAAAGTTGTTATTCTGATGGACTCCCACTGTCACATACTACCAAGACCACATAGGTATATCCTGTCAACTTAAATGGAGCGTTAGATAATCAATTTAACATCTAATTCTTTGTCCAGAGTACCTTCTGTGAGCAAAAATTAAATAGCTTTAATTTTCAAACAAACACAACAGCTGACTCAAATGCTTCTCGTGTGAAGGATGAAAATCTAGAAAAAACAAGAAAGTTCTTACACACTGAGAAATTTTCAGTATTTAGTTGTGCAGACAGACTAACATTTCAACACCACTCTGTCTTCATTAGAGCCTAAAAAGGTACAGATGTGACAAATGACATACAAGCAGCCAAAAAGACAGGTGCACAAATATGATTGGCTATTGCTTCATGAGCCAGCGAATGAGAGTCGCCATAGTCATAGTCCAAACGTCACGCCCCTAACACCCCGTCTTCCTCTTCTCTTTGGTTCCTTCTTCTTTTAGGCTCCTCTTGTCTTTTCCAACCGCATCTCCCAGCATCCCCCCCACATCCTCACCCTGTGCCCCCGACCAGCCCCTACTGCATTATTAATGAGATATTAATGACTTTCTGACTTGCCGACCTGTAGGTCGCCATTAGTTACCTGTAGGGTGTTGAGCAGCTGATGAGACTCAGAGCTCCTGAACAAGGCCAGCAAGCAGGGCAGCATTAATGAGAACTGCACTTTCACAGTCATTAACACACGCACACACACATACAGACAGAGAGAGATGCAAATAGAGAGAAAGAAAGGGACAGAGAGAGAGAGAGAGAGAGAGAGAGAGAGAGAGAGAGAGAGAGAGATGGTCTGGTTCTAGATCCCTGTGTAGAAGACAGCAGAGAAAAAGATCATACAATCACTTCCTTTCTCAGTGCTGAGATATATTTTAAATACTTTATTTAAATGCCCTATGTATTTTTAAAGGTGTAGGTCTTGTTAATACATAGAAATGAGTTTGTGAGGTAAAGACAAGGTGGGGCTGTTTGAAGAAGCTGGACGGTTTACTAGGTATCTACTGGAGAATGGGATGGGTGGGGCAGAGGTAGCATCCCTCCTGAGCTGTCTGAGGGGTGGGTTGCATGTAACATAAGCCTGGGGGGAAGCCACTCCCACTTACTGATCATTAACCTTAACTAAAGCCAACATCAGGGTCAAGCAGAAGCAACATGTAGGGTCATGTGATCCTCAGGGTTACTTTGAATCATTGTGTGATTTGTAGGGGACTTTTATGACAGATGCCAGAATGCAACTGCTTGCTTGGTAGTTACTGTGCTGTCTGTAGATTAAAAAGAGATTTAGATTATCTTAGCAGCAGAGGAAACACTTTTACCTTATCAGTCTTCTGAGAAAACTGAAGAGATTTGAATGTCCACTCTAGCTTTGAACATCCACTTTAGTCATTTTGACAATTTTGATAACAACAACAATGACAACTCACTGCCTAAAGGAGGAGTATGTGTACATCACCATGGCCACCCCAGTCAGCTCTGGACCAGAGTGGAACTGAGGCTGTGTTTCTCTCTCTCTCTGGACCAGAGGGAGACTGAGGCTGTGTTCCACTCTCTCTGGACCAGAGAGAGACTGAGGCTGTCTTCCACTCTCTCTGGACCAGAGAGAGACTGAGGCTGTGTTCCACTCTCTCTCTGCTCTGTTCTGTGCCACCAGCGCTTGAACTTGGTCATTGCTCATGGAGTCGAGGTTGTGACCCGTATCCTGTTTACAGCCACTTCAGTCCAAGGATTTGGCTGCAGATCGAGACCTGTGTCTTGTAGCCCATAGCTGGCCAGACTGAGCTGGCTGTGCGCTCTGCCTTCAACCTAACAAGTACCATCAGAACAAATCCTCCAACCAGGCAGTCAGTGAATATTACTCCTGCCAAACGTGTCTGGAGTGGTTCAAATGCTCACATGGAGTATTCAGCTCACCTAGAGTATTCAGCTCACCCGATTTTGTGTGTCAGTTTAAGAGAGTTGGAAAATTAATAAATAACAGAGTGTATCAAGCCTATCCCGTAAACGAGTGTACATATTTATGTGTCCTCGGGCTCAGGAGGCAGCCAGTCATTATGTTGTTTGCCACCAGGTTGTGTTCTGAAGGCCGCTGCTCTCCGTTCACCCCGGCGATGACATGTGGAGTGGCAGAGGAAGCCCATACTGTCCTCCCAGGTCACATCAGACAGGCAGGCAGTCGCAACAGAGAGGGGTCCAGAAATGTAGACAAACCTGAGCTCAGACATTGCTGGAACACCACGCACTGCCCCACCCTACTCTGAAGTTTGATGGTTGCTAAGCAACCGCTGCATATCTTACACATCAAATAAGCAAAGGGAGGTGATGCACCGATTGATTTCTTCCACAGGGATGTTGTGCCATCCCTTCTCTCTCTCTGTCTCTCTCTCTCTCTCTGTCTCTCTCTCTCTCTCTGCACTCTGTCCATCAGAAATCTCATTACTGCTGGTTGTGTGTATATCCCAGCGTCTCATTAGCAGGCTTCCGGAGAGGCAGAGGACACCGCGTCTGAACTTGTGTACCCATTTGTCTGCCTCCATGTCTCGCTCTGTCTGAAAACCATGTTTCCCACAGTGCATGTGGGCTCCCCTTTAACAAACTGCATAAGTATAGAGAGGTGAGGCTAGGGTGAGGAGTTAAACATAAGAATAGTGGGAAACGAACTGTACACTTTTTCCTATTTACTTACTCAACTTTTTGTGTTTGAAGCTTTATTGTGTGTGATATATTGCTGAACTACATCACAAATGCACTGTACTACAGTCGTGTTTCAATGTGTTTACAAATGTACTGGTAGTGTTTGAGAGTAGTTTGTGTCTGTGTGCGTCACTGTGTTGGTTGTTTTTCTAAAGCTAGTTGGTGATGACATGCAAAACTAGTGGTGTAGCCCGTAGCATCATGTCAGAGTGTATGGTGTGTGCAGTACACTTCAGGACTCATTGCTAGATACTGTTGCTTAGTGATGCACTTGGTCAGTGCAAGGAAGCTAACTACTAATTATCAGTAGAAAGTAACTAACTATTTCTCTTCAGAATAATTTAGCTGGCTAGATTATTAGGACTGAAGGTTACATGTCTTACGTATCTGTGCATGTAGAGTTGTGGATTACACTGTTACTGTAATGCTGATTTGACTTTTGTCTGACAAAATATCTTCCCCCACTGAATGTGCAATTTTGTAATTATGAATTTTAGCCAGAATTCACGCAGAACAGGCGTGAGTGTAGAATTGTGTCAGAATTTGTTTTCCAGTTCAAATCTTTTTTCTTTTTCAATCTAAACTTCTCCCTTAAGTTTCCCTAACGTCAGACTAAAGCAATTCTGTCTCCGTAATAAAACAAATAAACCAATATTAACTAAAATAATAAACCTGGATAACTGTCTGAGTGTTGGTGCTTTAATGTGAAACCATCTCATGGGGTTATTTTTCCCTCGCAGGTGAATGAGATCTACCATGATCGGTCCCTTGGGGCGCGAATCAACGTGGTTCTGGTACGGATCGTCCTGGTGGATCCCAAAAAGGTAAATCCTCAGCGCACAAGCATGTGGCTCTTCACCTGCCACCTTCTGCCCAGCTGCCCAAGGTGCTTGTGAAACTGGCTACTTTGGTTTTCACTCGGCAGTGCAGGAGAGAGGCAGTGTTGAGATGAAGGTTGTCCCTCCTGTTGGCCTGATTCTTTCTTGTGCTGAGGAAACATGCCAAAGCTGTGCCAGCTGAGCTAAGTGTGTGCTTTGCACTTACTCAGAGGCATGTCAGATGATCACTGCTGCCTTTGCTGCTGGTAAGCTTAATTTTGTGACAGTTTGATAGGTCACATTGGCAGTGATTATATAGGGTAGCTTTCTCTCTGTCTGTCTTTTTTTCTCTCTCTCTCGCACACACTGTCTGCAAGTCTCCTCGTACATTTATTCCAACCCTCTTCAGCTGGAAGCTCACCAAGGCCTGGGAGTTGTTATTTCGGCGGACTGAGCAAACAGAAACTAAAAGCATTTGCGTTCCCAGGGGAGTCTTTTCAAAGTCACACACCTTCACAGTTCAGCACCAAAGCACACAGAACGCTGATGTTATGCAATGGGCTTCCAAACACCCCCCCCTCCCCTCCCCCACTCTCGCCCTCACCACACCCCTTTTCCCCAGTGGGACACAGCAAAGTATTCTGGGAAGTAGATGCGAGATAACCAATCAATGACACAGTTTCCTCATTCATAAACACAAAGCTGTAAAATCTCCTTTCCTTCCTGCTTGCTGTAAGAGGAGATGAGATGGGAGTCCATCTTGGGATTGTGTGACACACTCCCCGACCCCATCTCCACCACAAAGGGCTCCAAGGACCTGTCTGACCTTAGTCGTACCCCCTCTGTGCTCGTCGTGATCACACACACCAGAGCACTTACCTCAACACACGGTGCACACACTGGCCAGAGAACATGGCCAACATGTGTGTGTGTGGATGGAAGATTGAAGATGAGGGTCTACAGGAACAATCGCGCTTAAAACTATATAGTTAAGCATGTGATCTGGAGAAGGGTTCAGTTGGCCTACCTTTTACCTGACTGGAATTGTTAAATCGGGAAATTTCAGTAGTTACACATCACCATTTCCTATTAGTTATGTTTTCTGACATCTTCGTTTTTCATGTAATCCATCACGATCTCGCCCTAATTTGCAGCGGGCCAGCTGTGCTTTAAAAGGCCGTGTGCTGTGTGGCTGTGCATGTTGAAGAGATCCGCTCTGCTCTGAGGAACAGCTCACACAACTTCCACAGAACCTGATATATGTGCAATGCAATGCAGAATGATGTTGTATCAAATGCTACAGCTATATTTCATCCTATATTGTTGAAATATCCACAAATATTTAACTAATTTTGCAACCACACAATACTCCAGACACACCAGCACATTTCTAGCCAAGAAATCAAGCCATATTACATCAATAGACTAAAAGCAGTACGTCACATATATTGTGACCAGACTTCACCAGTAATCTACTGGTATTGCAGTGCTACTTACACTTATTTGAGCAAAAGTTTCCAGTACCCCACCAGTACACTGATATTCATGCCATATGGTGAGACTCCTCTGAAATATTAGTGAGACATTGTAATACACCTGTGATATTTTAGTGGTACTTCAGCAATTGTCTTCCAATATTCCGGAATATTCAGGAATTTGTAGTAACATAAATCCATTACACAGCCATGACAAACGATTTTATAGTATAATTGAGATTTGTGAACAGATAATTTTTATAGCATTATATTTTATAGTATTTTATAGTATTATAGTATCAATAAAATATTTTTTATTGTGTATGTAGCAAGAGATCAATTCCTTGCCAGATTTATTTGCGTAAATGTGAGTTGAATTGCAGGTCTCGTTTCAGTCCAGGTGCATTTTGACCTTTGTGAGTTCATCCTGTCATTTCAAAAGCACTGCAGTCTTTGGCTCTCCTGTCAGGCTACGGTGAAAGCTGACAGTGATGATCTAATTCAGATGGTGGTGGGCTCAGTGTGCACTTGCCCCTCGGCAAAATCGCTGAGCCTCAGCCTCTCTGGATCAACGGTGCCCTACTGGCTGCAGCTCCACCGCTGTCCGCCCGAGCACTGAGGAGAGCTGGGAGGGGGAAGCTGGAGGTGGAGCGAGATGTGAGGTGGGAGAGGGGAGGGGGAAGCTGGAGGCGGAGCGAGATGTGAGGTGGGAGAGGGGAGGGGGAAGCTGGAGGCGGTGGGCGGAAGGCAGGGTAGGAGGCGGGGAGTTCAAGAAGGCACGGGAGGAGACACTAGAGGGCAGGAGGGGAGTGGTGGGAGTGGGGAAGGTGGGGCATGGGGGCAGATGGCTTCTCCTGGGCTTCCCTCTGGCCTTCACATGTCAGGATTAAGCAGAATAACACAAACTGTCCAACAGTTCCCTACCAGCCAGATCTAGCCCTGCGTCTGTGTTGCTGTTGAGCTCTGAGCTCTCTCTTCCTGGCCCAGCCCCCTCACTCCCACCTCGCCCAGTCCCTACTGGCAGCTTCAAACCTTCTCACTCTTTCACTCCCCTTTTCATCTTATTCTAATGACACACCCAGTCCCTCAAACCTGGTCTTCCTCTGTCCAAAATCCCCCTACTTCTTTCCTTTTCAATCGCTTTCTCTCTCTCTTTATCCCCCACCCTTCTCTCTCTCTCTCTCTTTATCCCCCACCCTTCTCTCTCTCTCTCTTTATCCCCCACCCTTCTCTCTCTCTCTCTTTATCCCCCACCCTTCTCTCTCTCTC
>JAOYMR010000009.1:2966044-2977872 GCA_025802075.1 Tenebrosternarchus preto | reverse complement strand
GCTCCCACTATTCAGGTAGGAGCCCCTGATGGTCAGCCTGGTTCCCCCAGATTTGGGCCCAAACTCTGGGAAGATTCCTTTAATAACAGGGCTCTGCATGTACAGGATAATTTAACAATAGTCATCACAGCAACTGGAAAAATATCTCATCATAATATAATATAAGAAACTCTGTGTGTACATATAGTATGTTGAAAATAGTTTTGTTGAAGCAGCTTTTTCTTACCACAAATGCAAAGTCCTTGATCTGTCCTTCCTCCATACCACTGCGTACTCTGACCCAACGTTTGGAACTGGACACATTGACATGATCCAGGCCACAAACCAACCTGAACACAAAGACAAAAACATCTCCCACCACTCAGACAATAAACAAGATGCAGTTTGTACACTAGTGGAGTAAATAGGCTATTGAGCTATCACATTGCAAGCTAATTCATTAATGAGGCCCACACTGTGCACAAACGGAACAAGAACTATTCTCCAAGGGAGGTTCCCCCCCTCATGGGTAGGGCTGTGCAGCACCGTCTTCTCTAGGTCTGTATGAAAGGGGTGGTGTAAACAAACACATCAGCTTCATATCTGCAGATGTGCAGTTAGGAATTTTCTGCTAGTGTTGCTGAGAAATCAGTGTAAATTAGATTAGAACATTTCACACACACATTTCCTTCAGTAAACAACTTAGAATGAGTTCCATAATGAATGAGTAATCTGCCTTCATGTCATTCTCCCCCAGTATCTTACCGATGATTGCTACTCTCCTTCTTGATCAGCCTGCACTTCACTCCTGCCACCTCAACCTCAATAAGCTTGCCATCAAAGCGGTCTTTCTTACTGAAGCCAAAGTTCTTGCCACAGATTGTGATGTTGGTGTAGCCTTTCAGTGGGGCAGTGGCAGGAAAGACCTACAGTAAACAGAGAGACCTCAATTCAATTCTAGTCATGAGCTCGAGATTTCATATTATGTAATGCAGTACAAGCAACATGTCCCATCCAAAAGGATTATATTGGATTATATTGCAGTTGAATTCAAAGAGTAGTCATTTTTTTCGAGTCTTTTCGAGTTTGCCAAACACGAAAGAAAATAACAGCATGTGGTCTACAGTACAATTTGTGATTCACTTATTAAAAATGACCTTACAAGTGGCCACCGGCAAATCACCAGTAAATCCTACTGTAAGTTTAGTAATATGTAGCTGATCTCTAGGTGTTACACCTGAACAAGTCGATCATCTCACAGTGAAAACACAATTTATAAAACACATTTTGACAAAATATAAATGTCATTTAGATTAATATTACCTGATATTTAGAATTAATTGCAACCTTTAAAATAAGATCATACTTCTCTAAAGTTCCTCCATCAGGTCACTCTAGAAAATACCACCATTTTTAAAGCAGCCAAAATCAATGAGGGTCAGGAATTCATTTGTGGATGTTTTCCCCTAGAAAGCATTTATTCTATTAGGGTGATGTTAGTCACCACTTTGTTACCATGGCAGTACTGCCACGACTGGGCAGGCCAGTTACCTTGGTGATGAGAATGGGGCAGGAAACTTGGCTCCAGTGGGAAGCAGTGCACTGAGGTGAGCGGGTGCAAAGGTTCCTGTTCCGGCACCATCCGCAGCCCATAAAGGCAGGAGCCAAGAGACACGTGCTGCAGTTCCACAAGTGCTCACAGCCGGGGCCCATCACAGGCACCTTGGACACCTGCACATCAGACAGAGTGACAATACTGTCATATAAATGACCCATTTAAACCATAGATGCTTATTCATATCGCAAGAGTGAGTCGGAGAGCTCCGTCATATAACAAAATTGAACAAATTACCAGAGTTTGTATTTATTAAACTTTCAGCTACTTTACTAATACATCAGCAAAGGTTTACTCCCAAAGAGAGCTCACTCAGGATAATCTTTCACTTTATCTTTTACACAGCCTGTTTAGAGTCCCTCAGTGTCTTAATTAAGCCTTGACTGACCTCACTGTTTACTCACTAGCAAGAGTTCATTTTTCTCACAAAACTTAAAACATGAGAGATTTTTTGCCTTGTTTCCTGTGACCAGCAGTAAGGAAGCATCCGGGCACTCTGGAGACAGCACAGCTACCTCCGGGGACACGGGCCGTGTGTCCAAAAGGAAGTCCACATGCGGCTCTGCGTTGCCAAAGCGGGAAACTACCACCTGCAAAAAAGTTTAATGCAATAGTGATGTGTCTGTGCATGCAAACACTTTGTGGTACATCCCTTTGTTTGAATGGGCTAGCAGAATTTTTCTTGTAATACTGCCTAGATTTGAGGTGGAGGTCATCTTTCATTCTTTATCATAGTTTTCAGGCCTAAAATAAAAGTTCAATTTAGTGCAGGCCACTTCAGAAATGTTTTTTTTTTCAGAGAAGGTTATAAAATGTCACAATTATAAGACTGTCTGGAGCTGTCCTCAGGACATGATGAGAATCAAAAGACAGTGGGATCCAGAGGCAAAGGGACAAGCTCCGCGTGCCAGAGATCATGTAATAACTTCTGTTTGGCTCTCTTTCAGGGGAAGATTACAGATTGAAGCAGCGTGTGGGAGCAGACAAAGGCGGCGGCCCCAGGCGAGAGAGGACGAACAGACCGCTGCTGATGTGGCATGCTGGGAGGTGCCAGAACACCAGCTCCATCTGCACACACCTGGACTCAAATTCATCATACATGGTCAGGCTGCAATTAAAGGCCTCTTAAGATAGCCTGGGTCTGAATAGGGAATTACAGTGTGTGCTCCATTAATGATACAGGATCTGTGGTTTAACACAGCAATCTTTTATATCTTATATTTTAAATCTTTAATACACTGAAATAAGATATGACACAACTACGCCATGGTATCTGTCACCACCAACCATATAACTTCACAAAGCTTTGCACTATTTCATAGTACAAGACAAGAATGTCCACTCTTTGTCTGCATCTTTTACAAGAGCAGCAACCTACAAGATACGTTTATATGCGGATGATGTGTACCTTTCATGACCTTATATTACGTAGGAATAACATTTTCCTCCAGGTTGTCAGAGCCATTCAATCTGAATTTCACATAATTATTAAAAGCAACAGAAGATTATTTAAATCCCTATACAAACTAACTTTAATTGTGGGATGTATTACCACAATTAAAATTACAGTACGACCAAAGGTTAAATATTTATTCGCAACGATTCCAATCTAACCAATACAATATGATTCAAAACACTGAGTAACAACAACACAAGAGTATTGTGATGTTATATAAATATGAAGATTACTGAGGTTTTTGTGCACCAGATTTTAAATACTATTACTACGAAAATCAGCTTCAATATCTACTGTAATGGAGACAAGGAAATGATCATCACAACCCCTGGCTTGTCCTATTGCAGTGCTTTAAAATCTTATAACTCTACACCTCTTATATAACTCAACATATTAATAAGTGAGTAAAATAAATCTAGATATTAACACTAACAATTTTAGACACAACTCTGTAAAAACCCTTTTATAATGATAAAAATTGCAAAAGTAGAAGTTCATGTATAGGATACACATTACAGAATACAAACTGATTAAAATGGGACTTGCCAACTCAAACATATGCGACAGACACACAATGAATACTACTGATAACTATTATGGAGTGCATTTGCTGTGTGCGACACCTTTCTAGTAAGATTCAACAGAAGAAACTACGGTTATGATCAAATTTACTGGCTTCAGTTTTGACATTATCTTAAGAAACTATGGTCTGAGATGCAGTTTAAACAAGCAGAGTTAAAATTATATGTTGGGGGGGGGGCATACTGATGAAAGCTAGATAATATGAGGAGAACAGCTCATATAGGTATATGGGTAGGGAACATAAACATTCCTTTACTGTCTTTGTGGTTTTCACAGATGCCCAGTGAAGCTTGGAATAGTCACATCTGTACGTCTTTTTTTCTGCCATGTGCAAGAAGAGATCAGTTCTTTGTAAAATCAGGCATTGTAAAATCATCAAAGCAACTAAAAGAAACCTCTGCCTCATCACAGTGCAGACAAGATGCTTTACAGTCATCATAAAAACAAATACATGGCTAAATTAAGCCTAGACAATCCAGAATATGGCCATAAATCAGTAGTTGTTGTGTGAAAAATGCTGTGCACTCAGGCGTATAACACATGAAGGTCAGTGATAATGACTGAGTGAATTACAGTTTTTTGTGGCTAATAAGGAAAGTCATACTCACAAACACAAGACTAGGTGGTAACACTATCACACTCATTCTGACAGAGAAAAGAAATAAAAAAGCATTTCCTAACAGAATAAGGCCTTCTGGAATACTTTCACTTTCAAATAATGCATGTGAGCTGAATAACTTTTACATTTTGTACCTCTGTCATCAATTTGTCTATATTTTCTTGTCTAAACTGTTTTCTCCCTTTTCCATTCTCTTCGTAAAGGGTTTGCCCATATGGTTGGCCTTCTTTGACCACCAGAGGGAGACATAGGGTGGCTCCAAGATAATCAGGGGCAATTAGCCACTCCTGTACTCCTGGTTAATTAAGAGCAGCTCACAGGTTTTTTGTCCAGTGTTCTGGCTGAAGACAAAGCTGGTATTTCAGGTGGAGACCTCAAGGCCTCTTGGGTCTCTTTTTCTTTCTCGCCCCTCAAACTTCTCTTAAATATCTCAAGTTGGATCTTTCCTTTCTCAAGTTCCCTCAACCAGGGTTTCCCACCTTTTCAATTGGGAAATTAATTTTTTGATTGGTTTAGTGCACAACCAACCCCCCCCCGGCTCTTGGTTTTTATCCTCTTGCCCTCTTCTCCCACTTTCTCCAATGTTTTTTAATGGGACAAATGGGCTACCAAAAAGGGCCAAAATAAAGTTCAGGGAGAAATGCTAAAAAAAAAAAAAAAGACAGCTGTGACCATCTTAAGAAAATGTAAGAACATGTCATCGAAGCCCAGTGCTTACTATGAACGCTCTGTTCAACTTCTCCACTTTTTCTGTGCAGCTGTCATCCTCTCTACCCTGTTCATTTCTCATTCTTTTATCTTAACAAGGTCTTATTCAAACACTTTCTTCCCCTGTTTACAAAGTTCTGGAGCTGCTTCATTACTCGAGCATATACAAAGCATTTTTGTGTGTGTAAGTGAAATAAAAACCTTGTACAGAATACCATTTTCATAAAAAAAAAAAAATATATATATATATATATGGTGTCTTGTCATTTGAATCTGTCACTAGGGGTCCACAAATTAAAAACAGCTGGGGATTGAAAAAATAATTGGGAGATTTTAAATATTAAATAAAAGAAATACATGTCAAGCAGGCACATAGCTGAATCAGTTAAGCAAGTAGGTGTATGATGAAGTGAACTCAGGAAAGTCTTGTGTTCTCCAACCTGGCTCTGGAACCTGCAGCTATATTCTTCCTGCCCATTTACACAGGTAATCTACCCACATCCTGCCCATTTACAGAACAGGTACAATAAAGTAGGGAAATGCTGCAGACCACTCAGATATGTTTGGACAGCTTTTGGGTTTTGGCTACTATACATGATTTTGATTTATTTTGTACTGTCTGCTGTCCATTTTCTAAGTAATTGTACCTATTTTAAGTGTTATTCGACACTTACAGATTAGGCCAGTCCTGGACTCTTATATGAATGAAAAACCACTTTGTTTTACTCTCCAAAATATAAAATGGGCCTTAGAAGAAGAGTTGTTTGTTATGAGACTAATCACCCTTTATCCTTCATTTCTCACCTGGATGACCCTCCCATCTGCGGTCCCGAGGGTAGCCACTGTGTGGTCCTGTATGGGCACTACGGCGATGGATGTCAGGAGAATGTTCTGGAAGCGACCACTGAACCAATCCTCAGGTGGGCGGGTCCTGGTAATCTCCAGCCTGTAGCCCTTCTCATGTTTTCCACAGCCAAAGGAGGTCTTAAAAAAAAACATTTTATTAAACACTAACCTGTTGCACAAATGATGGTAGCTAGTTAAAAAGTGCAATCTAATAAAGTTGTGTACATGGCATGGTAGTCAACAAGTCTTTGTTGTCATCCCCTATGTCAAAGGAATTTCATGGTTAAGACTAACTGAAGACGTATAGCATCCACTGTAAACATTTACTGAAGTTCGACATCTACTGATTCTAATACGCCAGAGTATAATGGAGGTTAGCCATTTGTCTTCTCCCATCAAGCTCAGATTGTCCCTGCCACATTCGGACGGCTGCACTCCCAGATGGCAGGAATTCATGAGAAACAGGATGGAATGTGGAACTCTCCTGCTGGTCCTCTAGAGCTTTCTCTTGGTCCAGCTCTCTTTGGCTGTGATCGCCACAACCTGTGGGCCTTGGTGGCTGATCTAGTGCTTCCTACAACGTAGTGGGAAGACAGCATATAATCTTTGGCAGCATATACTATGTGGCTTTTGAAAGACACGGAATGTTTGAAGGGCTGTTTCAACTAGAACTTAATGTTCATGTTTACTTTGTAAGACTCCAAATTGCCTGCCATCAAAAGTGGAGACCGACTTTTAACTCTTTGGTTAAAATGTCAGGGATAAAAACTCCAGTATGAAGGCCAAGGAGTCATTAATAATTAATGAAACTGGACCCTGGCACTAAAGGTCATGACTAAACCCGAGCAAATACAGGGAGCAGGTGGTTAACAATTAAGAGAGAAATCAAACTAACTTGCTCAAATGGTTCAACAGAGCACAAATACATTTCACACTAGACAGGCGGGTGTGAGAATGAGGAGGAAAAGTTCCAGTACAGGAGAGCAGCAGTACTTACACCACTAATCCCACTCTTTTCAGAGGATCTTCCATGCTGAGCAACACACTAGACATAGCCATTACTGCACTCAGAGCTTCATTCATTTGAAAGCAGGTCTCAAAGGGGAGCTTTGAAGCTGCAGAAAACCACACAGCGGGGTGATAAATCAGAGCACTGGTCCTTTGCTCCGATTACAATTTTGAATGGTCTCTCTGTATCCCTAAAGCGGAGCCAACCAGGGAGTTACTCACTGCACCATGGCCAGGTAAGAGGAAAGAAGAATGGGAGGCTGAGGTGGCTCTCTGCCCATCATCTGGTGAACTGGGAGAGTATTTAACCAGATGCAGCATGGTGAAAGGGCCTGTTTACATCTTGCATTAACATGTGTTTCAGCTCTGGATCATATCTGGCTACATCTTGCATTAACATGTGTTTCAGCTCTGGTTCATATCAGCATCACTACTGTCCAGAGAACTCTTTGGGCACAAGAGAGAAGGCAGCACACGTATTTCCATTTACGTAACTGTATGCAGATAAGAAACACATTGTGTTTACACTTGTAGTAAATGTGGTGAAGATCCATCTCTGACCACCTCCAAATGCGGTTTGAGTGATCTGATTGTAATCCGATCACAATACATCCTGGGGGTATTTACCCCTGGCTTTTCATATGGCTAAATAAAATCCAAACGTGATGCGATTACCAAACATCCACATTAATGTAAGGTATAAACAGCCTCAAAGAGAGAGAGGAATGTGGACAGGTGTGAGATGAAGTGGAGACATATGAGAGAGAAAGCATAGGAGAGACAGGCAGACTGCTCTGATGTGTCTTCAGCTTCATCAGGTTTGCTTTGTGCGTTTATTCAAAACAGCTGGTGATCCGTCATACAGCAAGATCACTGCTGCTTCGCTCTTTCAAAAGGAACAGAATGGAGCAGAACTCCAGTCAGGACTCTGAGGTTTGACCCATCACCATCTGAGTGCTCCTCAAGATGACACACCTGCTTTAAGGCTCTAAACAAGGCTTAGAGGGCATTAAATTCATAGCCTGTAAACGTAACATTTATTGTTTAGTTAGAAATGAAAATCAAAGGAACTGAATGAGGACAAAACAAAACCTCGTGTGTATTCCTTTCTTTGCAAGAATGAAGAACAGAAAAAAAAACAGAGCTTTGACACAGTGCAGCAGACATTATGCTGAGCCTGTTCACACAGGCTCAGGTCTGCTTACGGTCAGGTCTGCCAGGGGGTGTCATAGCAGTGAGGTCATAACATGGGGTTATGTGTTCGTTATCCACAACCTCTTCTTGCACTGAAGTCTTTCTCTCCTACACTGTTTCTTAACTACACATCAGGTTCTGTAAGGAGACAGCATCATATGATCAGTGAGAGCTGATACACAACACAACCATACGATGACCATTCCGGTCTCTTTCTCCCCTTAAAATATTACTATCACTTCACAGACAAATGCATTTTTGTCTTTCAAGTCCATAAAATTCTATCCTGAAGCAAAGTGGTATTACCGTGATAATAATATGAAAAACAGGAGCTGTGGTAAAGGCAAACCTAGCTCTGGTTTAACTTTTAAAGCCGCTTGCATTGTGTTCAGCACAATGCTAGTCTGCTAGGGTTACCAACACTCATGACCCAAAATGATTGTAAGGAGATCTGCAGGCCAAAATGTCACCTCCACATGATCAGTGCTCACCCTCGGGTACAGTGCAGTGGGGTCTTCTTCGCCCTCCTCACGGCTGGGCGCTTTCTGGAATAAGTGGGACACTTCGGCCCATCAGCTGCCCTTTGACTGAAATAACATGGCCTTTGACCCCAGCTAACATGCGTAGTCCGCTCTGCCGCGTATGTGCGTGTGGATCTTTGAGAGTAATACTAGTTGTTGTTGTTCCATTTAGTTGGAAGGGATTTTTGTAAAGTTTTTGTAAAGCACGC
The DNA here is from genome assembly GCA_025802075.1 of Tenebrosternarchus preto. Taxonomy (NCBI): domain Eukaryota; kingdom Metazoa; phylum Chordata; class Actinopteri; order Gymnotiformes; family Apteronotidae; genus Tenebrosternarchus; species Tenebrosternarchus preto. Next base: position 2,969,135 of record JAOYMR010000009.1, on the reverse strand, counting down.
CAGAGAGCAACCTGACTCTGGTGTTGGTAGGTTTCTTAGATTACTGGGTCATGGGGATCAGCAGTGTGGGGTAATTAGAGACCCTGGTTATAATGTCGGATTAGAACCCCCTTGCAGAGGGTGGGATCATTGTGGAAGTTTATGGTCATATCCAGTTGTGGAAGGTTATTCAAGGAGGTAGTATCACTGAGGCCAGTTGTGGGGGGTTGTTATAACTATTAGAGACTACATATTAAGGCTAGTTCTACACTCTATTTGCTTTAGCTTAAAACCTGCATCTCTCATATATATTCTCCCAACCAGTTTATTGAGTTTTTTTTTACTTACTGACAAAGACACTTGTTAATTTATAGAACGTTTGCAACATACACTATATTGCCAAAAGTATTCGCTCACCTTCCTTGACTCACATATGATCTTAAGTGACATCCCATGCCTAATCCATAGGGTTCAATATGACGTTGGTCCACCCTTTGCATCTAGAACAGCTTCAACTCTTCTGGGAAGGCTGTCCACAAGGTTTAGGAGTGCGTTTATGGGGATTTTTGACCATTCTTCCAGAAGCGCATTTGTGAGGTCACATACTGATGTTGGATGAGAAGGCCTGGCTCTCAGTCTACGCTCTAATTCATCCCAAAGGTGTTCTATCGGGTTGAGATCAGGACTCTGTGCAGGCCCGTCAAGTTCATCCACGCCTTCCATATCTTTATGGACCTTGCTTTGTGCACTGGTGCACAGTCATTTGGATGGATGAGCGAATACTTTTGGCAATATAGAGTATTTACAGTAATACTCCTAAGCCTTGAATGTCTGAGTAACACACCAGCGAAAAGGAAATATTTAATGACAACCATGATATATCACACAGCTATTCTCTAGATTACGGTTACAGCATGGATCTATTTAAAGCTCTAGTTGAAAATACCTGTTCATTATAGCAGTCAAGAAAAGGCAATGTTAAAGAATTCCTCCATCAAGTTAAAGGATTTTCCTCATCACATTAGTAAGGACAGCCGGTATTTGCAAGATTAATATGACTGAAGGGCAAAAAGCAAAGACCTGAAATTAATTCAGTTCAGCACACCACAACCTGGGAGGGACCACCTCTGCAGTGGACTGGAATAAATGGTGAATGCTGAGGTGTGAAGGTGTAATACTGAAACACTTGCAGGCATGTTGCTAGTATGATTCAAGGAGATAACCCATTCATTTGTTGAAAGAATAATGCACTCAAGGGATTAACTAACAGCAGTTTTTCTGTAAAAGTATTTTCTGTAAAATCTCAGTAGATAAGATTCATTACGTACTGCGAAATAAATAAATAAATACATACATTTTAAAAAACTCTTTTTTTTAGAAAACCTCTTCCAGAGTGCTCTGAACCTCAGACTGGGCCGAAGGTTTACCTTCCAACAAGACAATGACTCTAAGCGAGACCTGAAAATGGCTGTCCACCAATGTTCACCATCCAACCTGACGGAACTGGAGAGGATCTGCAAGGAAGAATGGCAGAGGATTCTCAAATCCAGGTGTGAAAAACTTGTTGCATCATTGCCAAGAAGACTCATGGCTGTACTAGCTCAAAAGGGTGCTTCTACGCAATATTGAGCAAAGGGTCTGAATACTTACGACCATGTGATATTTCAGTTTTTCTTTTTTAAGAAATTTGCAAAAATTTCTACATTTCTGTTTTTTTTTCTGTCAAGATGGGGTTCTGGGTGTACATGAATGAGAAATAAAATGAACTTTTTTGATTTTAGCAAATGGATGCAATGAAACAAAGAGTGAAAACGTAAAGGGGTCTGAATACTTTCCGTACCCACTATATACACACACTCCTTGTTTTCTTGCCAAATGTTGCCTTACCAGGAAGAGCAACTCCATTTACACTGCATGAAAAAAGTGTCATTGTTGGTTGAAGGGATATTCTGCAAGGATCCTCCATTAGATTTAGTCTGCAATGGAAGCCAAGGTAATCACTTTTTTTTCCAAGTTTTGTTTTCAGTACATGCCCGAGAGAATTCCTAATGGCACACAATTTGTTAATCACTAAAAAGAGTTACTGGAGAAGCTGGTGCCTGTTATCCGATCATTTTGATCCAACACTAGGAGTGGAGACTAGCGCAGCTGTCCTAAACCCACTGCTTGCAGTCCCAGCTGTCTCAACCCCATTGCTCACATTCCCACCCTCGCTTGCTCAGTTCCTTGCTCTTCATGCCCTACTCCTCTTAGTCCAGTCACACCTTATCCACTGTACCTGCATGGGAGTGATGGTGTCCAGAGGTTGGTCATCTCATGCTGCTTCTGCTCTTGCTGTGTTTGTGCTCCAGTGTCTGCCACCTCTAGCACTGAAGAACACACTGTTTCAGCACTTAAGATGAGGCCAATCCCATTATCCTGTGTTGGATGTCCAGGCACTGAACCTGGGGCAAGCATGGTTGCATAAGCTCCTGGACCACCATGTGACCTCTTGGAACCACCTGCTGCTTTCCTGGACCCTACAGGCCTCTTCCATATACCATAGCTGTTCCTGTCCATTTTCCAGACCTGGAACATGCTCTTGTTCTATCCTTAGCTCCAGTCCTAATGCTTGCTCCTGTTCCTGCTGCTGTCCCCTTCCCAGGTCCAGTTTCTGTTCCAATTTTTACCCCAATCAAGGCTCCTGATTGGCAAAGGACACAATGGCTCCAGCTCTGATCCCGAACTGGCTCCTATTCCTGACCCTGGTTTTGTTCCTGGCTTGATCCCTGGGTTGACCCTGGAGTGGCTATCTGATCCAGCCCATCTCCTGTACCAGTTTTTACCACTGCCCCATGCCTGTGAGGCCTGCATCGTGTAATTACACTGTCTTACTCCACTCTGCCCTTTGGACCAGGACTCCCATTTACCACACTGCTCTTTGGAAGACATGGATTTGTTTAATCTTGTCCTTGCCCTGTCTCAAGTTTGGATTCTCCCCCTGTTATTGTTTTCACCAGTCTTGAATTTTTACAAACTGTCCTGTATGTATATATACTATATTGCCAAAAGTATTCGCTCACCCATCCAAATGACTGTGCACCAGTGCACAAAGTAAGGTCCATAAAGACAT
>JAOYMR010000009.1:2955155-2965944 GCA_025802075.1 Tenebrosternarchus preto | reverse complement strand
AGTCCTCATCTACCCTTCTTAACTGCTCAACCCCCCCCCCCATCCCCCCCGCCTCCCATGGTCCTTGAGTGGGACAGCTGAGCTACTGCTCACTCATTCCCAGGACTCCACGTCGCGACAAAAGGGCTGAGAAAAGGTTGAGGGGGGAAAAATGCAAAGAAAAAAACTAAAGAGAGAGCAAACGACAGCTGCAGTGGTTTCAGGAAAATTTGGTGTGAGGACATGTCATCGAAGCCCAGTACTTACTATGAACACTCTGTTCAACTTCTCCACTGTTTCCGTGCAGCTGTCAGCTTCTCTCTGCACTATTAATTTCTCAAGCACTCTCTTATCCTATTTACAAAACATGAACGGAACCTTCTAGAAGGACGCTAGAATTAATCAAAAATACTAATTTGTGGGGTGTTTCCACTTCATATGTGTCAATGTCAGTGCAGATAAGTGAGTGTGCACATAATATGGACTGCTTAAACTGGTGAAATACAAATACGTGTATATCAGACCCAGTCTGAAGGTTTAATTAACTCAAACAAGCAGATATGCATGAACATAGATGAACTGGAGTTTCTGGTAAAGTGGTGCGAAAGGTCAAAGGTGACTGTGGAGCAAACAGGAAAGGCTTGTGTTCTCCAACCTGGCTCTGGCACCTGCAACTTCATTCTTCCAGGCCATTTTCACTGGTCACGTACCCACATCCTGCCCATTTACAGAACATGCACAATAAAGTAGGGAAACACTGCAGACCACTGCACACTTCTGCCAGATATGTTTAGAGTACTTTTGGATTTTGGCTAGTTTAAATAATCAATCACGTTTTTTCCTTTTTTGTTGTCTTTTTTGTTATTAGTGCGCTTGGGATCTCTACAGAAATTGTATAAATCCACTAACATACAAAATGACATCTGTGACATCTGAGCCCAACAGCACAGATAAGTATCACCCATAAGTCCAGGGTTTGGTCACTGTTTAAATGAAATTATTTTATCCCCCTCTTCTTACATCCTTACATCTTCTTACAGCTGCATCATTTAAACAAAGTAAACAATGAAACCTAGTAACAAGCTTTTTTCTACTAAAGAGACCTACTGACTCTATCATTTCTCACCTGGATGATCCTCCCATCTGCGGTCCCGAGGGTAGCCACTGTGTGGTCCTGTATGGGCACTACGGCGATGGACGTCAGGAGAACGTTCCGGAAGTGGCCATTGAACCAGTCCTTACGTGGGTGGGTCCTGGTAACTTCCAGCCTGTAGCTCTTCTCATGTTTTCCACAGCCAAAGGAGGTCTTAAAAAAACAGCATTTATTAAACAATAATTTGTTACACAGTAACAACACTGAATATCGAGAATTTTAAATGGTGGTATCTGTGTAAAAAGTGTGATCTAATGGAGTGATGTATATGGCTTTGCAGCACAACTGTCCTTGCTTGTGCCTCCTCCCCTGCCTCCACGCCAAGGGAATTTCATGCTTAAGACTAATTGAGGAGAAAGGGACTTATACCATCCACTGTAAACCATTGAAGCTTGACATCTACTGATTCTAATACGCCAGAGTATAATGGAGGTTAGCCATTTGTCTTCTCCCATCAAGCTCAGATTGTCCCTGCCATATTCGGACGGCTGCACTCCCAGATGGCAGGAATTCATGAGAAACTGGATGGAATGTGGAACTCTCCTGCTGCTCCTCTAGAGCTTTCTCTTGGTCCAGCTCCTCTTTGGCTGTGATCACCACAACCTGTGGGCCTTGGTGGCTGATCTAGTGCTTCCTACAACGTAGTGGGAAGACTTGAAGCAGTCTGGTCTTTGGCAGCACATACTATGTGGCTTTTGAAAGACACGGAATGTTTGAAGGGCTGTTTCAACTAGAACTTAATGTTCATGTTTACTTTGTAAGACTCCAAATCGCCTGCCATCAAAAGTGGAGACCGACTCTTAACTCTTTGGTTAAAATGTCAGGGACAAAAACTCCAGCATGAAGGCCAAGGAGTCATCAATAATTAATGAAACCAGACACTGGCACTAAAGGCCATGACTAAACAACCCAAACAAGTACAGGGAGCAGGCGGCTAATGATTAAAAGGCGAATCACACTAACTCTCCTCAGCTGGTGTACTGTTACACTGTATACAACAGGGGCAACACAACTGGACTGAAACATACATACATGCAAGTTCAAAGGGAATGAAGGGAGACACTTCACAACAGGCCAGTCAGGCGGGTGTGAGAGAGGAGGGAGAGTTTCAGTACAGGGTAGCCGTACTTGCTCCACCAATCCCACAACTCTTTTCAGAGGATTCTTTTCACTCTCTCTTTCACGCTGAGTAACACGCATGAGTCACTGCCATGATTGCGCTCAGAGCAGAACTCACAACTTCATTTGAAAGCACGTCTCAAAGGGGAGCTTTGAAGCTGCAGAGAACAATACAGCAGGGTGATAAATCAGGCCAGAAGACCACTGGTCCCTGCTCCTGTTACAAGCCTGAGTGGTCTCTCTGTCTCTCTCTCTCTCTCTTTCTCTGAGGCAGAACCAGCCAGAGAAACACTCACTACACCACAGTCAGGTGAGAGAAAGGGAGTATGGACTGAGGTGGCTCTGTGCCCATCTCCTGGTGGACTGTAGGGTTGCTTAACTAGATACTGCATGGTGAAAGAGATTTGAGGAATGTGGGCAGAAACGTGCTCCAGCTTTTATGTGAGATGAACTGGAGAGGTTCAATGAAAGAGGAAGCACAGGGTAGACAGACAGGCTGCTCTGATGTGTCTTCAGCATCATCAGGTTTGCTTTGTGCATTTATATGGAACAGCTGGTGATCCGTCATACAGCAAGATCACTGCTGCTTCACTCTTTCAAAGAACTTGGAAATGAGTAAAAAAAAAAGTCAGTAAAGCAGACCTTCATTCAGAACTGTCTTAAGTTTGGGTTATCACCAGCTGAGAACTTTGCAAGATGACACACCTGTCTTAAGGCTACAGACAAGGTTTGGAGAGGATTATATTCATTGAAAACAAATGTAACATTTTTGTGCAGTTGGAGAAATAAATAGAAGAACATGAAGGATAAAGGGAAAAAATGGCCTATTTCCCTGTTTCGTGAAGATACTGTTGGGAAGAAACAAGGGCTGAAAAATCTGAGCAGTGTTTTGACAGGCTTCAGCATCTATTATACTGATCCTTTCTCCCCAGGATTACAGTTCTGGTCTTTGATGGCCTGATGTTGTTATAGCAGAACTACACATCAGGGTTTCTTAGAGGAGAACATTATATTTAGCATTCAGTGTCAATCAGTGATGACCTAAGAATGAGGTCACAATGGTATAAGATTATTGTGATTATTGTACCATCTCACGGGCTGATTTCTTGACTTCCAAATCCAAAATATTCTATCCTGCAGCAAAGTGTTATTACCAAGATGAAAAACAAGAGCTGTGGTAAAGCCAGGGGCAGCCCAAACCTGGCTCCGGTTTAACTTTTAAAGCCGCTCACATTGTGTCCAGCACAATGGCAGGGTGATAGGGTTACCAAGACCCACCTTCGGTGTTTCGCAGCTTCATGGCTTTTGGCATCACCTCTGTGAGGCCCAGTCTGATTGTAAGGAGATCTGCAGGCCAAAAGTCACATCCACATGTTCAGTGCTCACCCTCGGGCTCAGGTACAGTTCAGTGGGGTCTTCTTCGCCCTCCTCGCGGCTGGGCGCTTTCTGGGACGAGTGGGACTCAACACTTTGGCCCATCAGCTGCCCTTTGACTGAAATAACATAACCTTTGACCCCAGCTAGCATGTGTACTCCGCTCTGCTGTTTATGTGTGCGTGGATCTTTGAGTGTAGTAGTTTGTACTTGCGGCTTTAGTTAGAAGGGGCTCCCCACCTGCACGTTTATAAAGGCATGCGGCAGAGCAACCTGACTCTGGTGTTGGTAGGTTTCTTAGATTACCGGGTCACGGGGATCAGCAGTGTGGGGGTAATTAGAGACTCTGGCTATAACGTCGGATTAGAGCCCAGCCCTATGCAGGGGGCGGGGTCACTCTTCTGCTTTACATGCCGCCTCAACCTTTAGACCAGGCCTTCAGAGCAACATCTAATCCACTGTCATACACTGTCAAAAATATTCCTTCATTAGTCCATCAAACAAATGGCTTCATGCCCTCCTATTTCACACTTGTTTTTCTTCTGTTTTCTTTTTTTTCCCCTTTCTTTTTGTCCTTTATCCTGTTTTACTCCAGCTTGCTCATGCTTGACTCGACCCTCTTCGAGCGATTCATCCGCAGGAAGAGCTTTGTTCCTCGCTGAACTTGCAGTCCCGCTGAGCAGCACGTCATTGTCCGGTTAAACCGCTCAACATGCCGCATAATCGTATAATTCAACAGCAGGCTCAGCAACAAGACTTCAGGCTAGTCATATTTCCTCTGCAGTGTGCACTGGTGAAAGCAGTAAGTCTGGCTTTGCGCGAACACTTCAGACGGCGCTAACGCCTGATGAAACCCGACGAAGAGCAATAAAAGGAAAGAAATATGCAGACATTAACAACTTTAAAGAAATTTTAAACAAAACCGTAAACTACGGTCATGGCTGGGAACCCTGTGTTTCAAGCTTGAGCACTGCTGGAGATGCCCTCTGACTTCCCAACGGAAATATCAACATTTTATAGAAACCCTCCTGAGCATTGCACATCTATCCAATTAGGATCAAAGACAAACAAAAATAGGACATAATTTAGTGTTAGAGCAACTCTATAAACCCAGTCTCTCATCATTTACTGTTGCAGTAAAGATCTATTTAGAGCATTAGTGGAAAATTCCCATTCATTACAGCAGACAAGATGAGGTAATATTGAAGGATTCCTTCTTTCCACTACCACGTTAATAGGTACAAGCAGGGTGAGGAATGAATGACTGCAAGAGTACAAGCGTGAATTAGAGCAGCATTATTACCCGATCACTTCAAAACCAGAACATAATGAAGAAAAAAGCATGTAAATGCCAGGGTTTCATTGCCCCCAGTTTAATCGATTCCACTCTTTTTGGTAATAAGCACGTATAGGAATGTACAAATTTTCTGTTGTCAATTTGGTCCAATTTCTGATCCAGTTAAATTTGACTTTGTGGATCTGATTGTTCTAAGAAAAGCCAGAAAAGCTGACTGAAACACTCACCCTAAAATACTGACTACAGTACAGAGCCTTGCTGCCAATGAGACAATGGGTCTCAGCCTCCCACTGTATTCTAAATAGTCCCCTGTAATATTAGAGTTTATTTGGAGGGCACCTATCTAAACCAAACAAGAAGCACTTAAAGGAGATGTGACAATCAGCCTATTGTTTTATTTATCACAGTGTTGTGCAGGACACTTAACACAAGCTTTAAACGGCTTAAATAGTTTGTTTACTGTGTTGCAGTGGCTGAGAATGAAAGACTTAATGGTAAATGCTGTGTAGTGCATCACTTCACAAACATAAATATATACAAATGTATATACATACTTACAAATATAAAATCTTGTTTTATGGTTAACAAGGACATATTGGGGTGAAGCACCAAAGCAAGTTCAGTGCCCCCTTGTGGCTAACTATTTTAAATGTGAGTGAGTGAGTGAGTGAGTTAGTTAGTTACTACAAGCCCAGGTGGATTAGATGTCTCATGTATAAAAATCTAAAACTTCAGTCCAGTTACTGGAATGACTTGTATTGCAAACAATTCCAGCACAGCTTTTACACTAAGTGCATAAATCCACATCACAAATGGGAGATAAACATGGTTGTAATGTGTGCACAGAATGGTGAAGAAACAATGGTTCATTGTGAAAGGTTTAGACAACTGGATTTTTTTTCACACTTCAGTGGTCAGGGCTGTGGAAATTAGGGCACTGATCCAGCTCAGCTTTGCCACAGGCTGGAACAAACGAGCTGCTTACAACACCTTGAAGAACTTGCTGTTCTCGGATTAGATTCATTTATGTGTTCTTGGGAACAGGAAACAAATCAAGTCAGTAACAGTATCAATACAGTAACACTGGACTGACTCAAAGAATAGCAAAAAAAGCCAAGTCTTCTTGTACATCAACACAACATCACATGACATTTCTGGTTCATTCCATGCAGGACCCACTAAACCCCCCAGCTCAGGAGATCCAGAGAAAGCTTGTTCTCCCTTCATAAAGGGAGATTTTAACGGGAGATTCGTCTTATAAGAGCCGAGTAACGCTCAGAACGAAGAGCCAGGAACAGCTCAGATAAGCTTTTATTTGCTGTAGCATTGTGTTCAAACTCAAGTGGTGATAAAAGTGAACAGTCAGCCAGTCAAAGCCCCTCCATTGCTAAAGCACACATCCATTCACACAGGATCCAACAGGCCCATTGTGTGGGTATTAAAGTCACCGGGAACCAGAGCAGCAGTGACTATTCCGGTGAATATTGGTAAATGTGGAAACAATGGAGGAAATTTGCCTTTGTCTCATTTCAGAAACGCTTCTTTTAACATTTAAATGTGGTTCTTCTTTTTAAAAATGCCACGGGCAGATGCCTTATTTAGTCAGGATGTGAAACCAGGCAGCATGACCATCATGGTTAGATTCTGCTTTGATGGCATGAGAGGTTTAATTGAGTAACCATCCAGCTCAGGGTCATGTCCTGCTTCAGCACGTTTCATGATTGAGACAGAAGCAGGGAGCTGACTGAACCTGACAGAGGGGAGTGGCAATGAATTATATTCTGTGTGTGGGCGGGTGTGTGTGTGTGTGTGTGTGTGTGTGTGCACGTATGTACATGCAGTAGAGCTAGAGGATGCATACAGGAGAGCTTCAGCTGAACTCACCATCCACGAAAGCAGGAAATTACCACAGGGGGCAAAACCAAGGAAATGGGAGCCACTGTGAACATTACCGATGAACAAACATGCCTGCAGGCCAGTGACTCATCAAGCTTACTAAAGAACCCTCTCTCTCATCTGACACTTTACACATGTACCTGAGCAGTTTAAAAGCACCTGGCTAGGGATCCACCATAAAGTGAGACTTCTACCTGTACATAAACAGAACACAAGTTCCTCTTCAGGTAACAGCACGCCATGAGGAAGCGACAGGCATCATAAATAATGAACAGAATAGTGGAGCACTACCCAGATGCACTCCTTCAGACAACAGATTGCAAACACAGACAAGGATTATCAGTTACAGCGGTGTGCTTATCTGTTTTATGGAACCTTGTCCACCCTCCAGTACAAACACTCCATGTTACCTGTGTTTTGAACAAATCTAACTTTCTAACTGTAAGTATTTATCACAAAGCTAATAAGTCTCAAAGCAGCCAGTGAACAATGCAGTGATGCGTGGGCAGCAGAACGGGGGCTGGGATAGGCGAGTGGCCCCGCCCTGAAGATGAAGCCTGTGCTGTAAAAGGGGCAGAGAGAGCAGAGTCCTGCACCTGGGCACCAGCTGCCCAGACTCCTCCTGCTCCCGTTATGGTCCAGAGTCACGCAGGGGCGTCTGTCAGGGCAGAGCTGCCAACACCAGCTCCCTGCAGGAGCCTGATGCTGTGAGACACGCAGCTGCAAACATACCCTCTGCTTTCCTGCACAGAGCTACTGGACTGCAGTGTGTGTGTGTGTGTGTGTGTGTGTGTGTGAGAGAGAGAGAGAGAGAGCAAAGGAGAGAGGGAGAGAGATAGAGAAAGAGAGTGAATGCAAGATTGTATTTGTCAACAGTAAAAGCATGAGCGTAGCTTATCAGGGCTCCACTGAGGGAGAGAGGGGAAGGCAGGACCCGACAGGTATGTTGTCTTTCGTTATGAATTTGTTTCTTCACAGATAGTGGGAAACGTCCCACGGCTGAGGCCTGACCCACTGATGAAATGCAGTTTCATCACTCTGTTCAAACATGAGCAAGGAGTGCAGCAGGACTCACAGGCTCCGGCTTGCTGGCGACCACAGGCCAGCCGCAGCACGCCGCCGCTGACCCACCAGCCTCATGTCAGCACACACCACCTCGCCGTAGTGTGTGCCTGCACTGCAATTCGCCATTAAAATATGACACACAGGAGAATCTTCACAAATGTAAAATCAATACTCTTGAAAGTGTTCTTTCATTATGCTTTTAAATTCACTGCTTAAATCCATGCTCATTTAGCCACTAGCACTGTTATAATTAAAATGGCCGTCGATCAACCTCCATCCGCTGGAATCATATTACACACTGTCATCAATCATGCATTAAATTCAATTAAAAGACAATCAGCATTTACCAGTTCTTTCCACTAATCAATCCTAATCAGATGAGAATTGTAACTTTAAATGTGGTTGGTTGTTGTTTTGTTTTTTTTTTTAGCCACAAGTGCCTCTTCTTATTAAGGCACATTTTACATAGCTACAGTGCTTCACTTACTACACTAATTGGAAATATACGCCTGTCCATATTATAAACGGATATCGCTGAGCGATGGTGGACTGAGCAATCGATAGTTTTACGAGGTTCTTCTTCTCATTAATTGAGAGAGGGTTCTTTTAAGGACCCAGGGCATTTATCTACAGTGCTGTTCCAATGTCTTTGCATTCATGTGCCTAGAATAAAAATCAACTAAATTTATTTCAAACTAAAAGGCACCATGTCTGGAACAGTAAAGATTTCATAATACAGCCATTCTTTTTTTCTTTTTTTTTTTTTTAACAACAGTAATACACAAAAATCTTGTTGTGGCAGTGCTTTTGAAGACAGTGGTACAAAAGAGAACAATTACAACAATTGTTGACCATTGCATCACACCTCTAATGATTACATCATAACAGTGGTTTTAAAACCTGACAAGGAGTGATAAGAAACAGAGAAGCCCATGTACCATATGCTACTGGTCATAACATTATAAATCTAACTGATGGCATTAGGAACTGTCCTTCCCATAAAAACAAGGTGCTGCTGGAGTTACTGGAGTACTGGAACCAAATCACCTTTAAACACCAGAGGGAATAAATGACTATGTGTCCATACTCTTAGTTTCCATTTTAAAATATGCCTTCAAGCTTTAAAACGTTAACACTCCTATAATAGTAAACATTCCTGTAAAACCATCTGCAGTGCAGCGAGCTCTTCTATTGACATTAAAAGCTATTTTGGCTATGGTACGTCCATATAATAAAAACGGATAGAAGCTAAGTTGATATAGGATGGATGACATTGTTTAGACCAGAGGATACGCAGAACAATAATATTTGAGGTGGCCGAGTTGAACTTGTGGCTTTTCTGATGTGATGAATTAGGATCACTTTGTAAGTTTGGACAGATAAAGTACAAGGGCACCAAAGAACTATAACAGATGATAGAGCAGACGTCCACTGAGCCGATAGCGGGAGAGGGAAATGAGTTTCACCATGTTACCATATGAACTGTTAAACCAAACCAATTCAAAGACACAAAGGACACCTGTCATGGTCTTAGCCTGCCTTTAGAATAGTGACTCAGATAAGTAAAACAGATTTTCAGATCTGGGGGATGGTCTTTTAACTAATCCATGACCGAAGAGCCAGAGCAGGCACACCTTAGTAATAAACCATAGGAGCTCTTGAAAATGTGGTTCAAAAATGTTGATACATGTAGTTAATAACTACTTCTACCTACAAAGATGCACCGCTTTGTTATATAAAATTATTCAGCAGTTGTAGGATAATTGCAATGCTTATAAAATATTGATAGCAATTGTCGAGCATAGCGGGAGGCAGTGATGGTTATGCTTGTGGGGACTGGGTAAAGGTCCTGATCCAGGGAAGGGCCCGGTGAGGTTCCTGCCTTATGCAGCGGATGGTTTTCCACCAGGCTGCCTGAACCATGTTCTTCTGTCAACACTAACCACAGTTCACAGAGCTTTAGTTATGCATGCTCTCCGATTACAAGGCCCGGTCTATATATCTCTGTATGCTTCTTATGAGCCATTAACATTTGCAGTTACCTATGCAGATCATGGTGAAATACATGCATAGCAGTTAACTTGTGCAATCCTGTTCAGCAATTAACTCTAGGAGGTAATAGCACTGCATTCATTGACAGGCAACTCAGTCATCAGCACTTAAATTCATGTCATTATTGACTGCTATGATTTACTGATTGATTTCATGCTGATAGATGAGAGAAAAAGAAAGAGACAGACAACTCTGTGATTTATAGCCATTCAAGAGGTTGAAGACTTGCATTAGTACAGTATAATCTAAAGTGGTCAGAGTTGAAAAGCATAGGTAATCACATAGATCCTACCTCATTGAAGGGTTTCATTTCAGTGCCAGATAAGTGGTAGAGTGGCTTGGTGTGGCCCTTCTGAATGAAGTCTTTGAAAAAGCTGTTGATTTCAGCAACTGATATCACACACACTGTAGAACTGGCTGTGGGCTCAAGAGAGTCTGGCTTGCTACGTGCAAAGGCAGCAAACAGCACGTCGTCATCTTCCTTCAGATCCATGTCCCTGCGCAGGTCGTTTCCGGCTTTGGACACATGCGCCGCCTGAAGGACGTTGAACACCATCTGGGTGGAGCGCTTCCTCCTCCCCTTCTCCGAGTAGATGCACTCAAAGGGCATCTCCACGTAGTGCAGAATCTCCAGGTCGGAGGAGCACGTGCGGACGATGCGCGTGTGGAAGGCCTTGGAGGTGCCGCCTTCCCGCTGCACGGTGAGGAAATAGACATACGCGCCACTCTGGAAGGAGTAGACGTAGTGCAGGGGATAGTTCCCACGCAGCCCTGGGGCCAGGTCCATGTAGGAATGCTCAGAGACAAACTCAAAGCGGTCTTGGGTCTCCCACATCTTCCGTATGGAGATTGTG
>JAOYMR010000009.1:2932893-2954778 GCA_025802075.1 Tenebrosternarchus preto | reverse complement strand
ATCTCCCGATAAAGCAATGAGTTTGTTGGTAGCACCCACATATACGCTTCCATTGAAAACTAGAAGTTTCTGGACAGCTGTGTCTGACACAAAGTGGGGGAGGTCGTAGGTCACAGAGAGATTGAGCTTAGAGGTTTCTCTTGGTTCCTTGCACTGTCCATCTACACCCAACCACACCGTCTGGATAACAATGAGGATGGAAGCAGCAGCAGCAGAGAGAGGAAATCTCATTTTGTTTCTGTAGATGACGAAACAGAATCACACAAACACAGTTTGGTATTATTAAACAAGTATGGACTATACATGCCCCCATCAAATCACAACCACTTCAAGTGCCTTAGACAGAGAAAATAGCTACAAACAACGCTCTATGTACTGGAACAAAGCCCATTAGAAAATTAAAGTCAAGTGAGCACATGAATTCTTTTGGGACTGGTGATTGAGATAAACTATCCTGGTTAAATGGCTCCCCAAACGCTCCCCCCATACAACCACAACGACGAGATCACTAGTAGCTCTTCTAAGCTGACCTTAGCCAAAAAAACAAAAACAGCCCTTGAAATTGTCCAAGGACCTGGATTCACCACAAACGACATGATAACAAAACGGATGATTTCAGACGGTGTAAACAGCATTTCTGCGGTAGTAGTGGAAATGAATCACAGCAACAGCCTGCTCTGAGTGCAGTGCGGTGACAAGCCTAACTTTAGACAGCATCCTCAAGGGAGCGGTTGATAAATTCAATTAAGGCGGGTAGGCTGGAGACACTGGAGAAGTGATTTATAGTTGGTGCACCTATACCCTAAAGAGGTTTCTTTGAAGAGGAGACACAGGCAGACAGAAAGACAGATACACAGAGAAAGAACAGCATCAGATTGCGTCTGCTCTCACTCAAGCAACTGGAGCGATATGAGTGTTCTTACCTGCGCCTCAAAAAGAGTGACACATGAACAAATGGTGGGTGTTTCGAATACAATTAATGTGTCGTTTTGCTAAGTTAATACAACATAAAAGTAATTTACAAGTTTAAAACAACATGTAATTTAACATAGATGAGTAAGTAAAATATATATAGTCTGTTATAAAAAGTAATGTCATCTGCGAAAGCTGCTGTATAATCACAGAACACAACTACACTAACTTTAAAACGTAGCATCGTTATTACCTGAACTCTACCAACTGTAAACATGTATCGCACCACGAATCATAAAGTCAACAGAGGGAAAGCGCAAACGTATTTTTTTCACTACAGAGGAATCCTTCCAACATGTCAAAGAAGATTTTGCTACTTTATTTTACATCCTGACACATTTTTTATATTCGACCTCACATTAAACGTCAAACGTTCCCGTAAAAGAAAAAAAGGTATTACAGCACGTAAACCAAAGCTAGCCATTAGACTGTGACCACGAACGAACACCCTTACCGTGCCTGCTGAACGGATACCTGTCACCGACTGAAAGACTGAAACATCTTCCTTTAGTCTGTTTCACGCGAAACACGCGGACTCCTTTCGGTGAATGAAATCGGTCTCGAGCAGCATCGGAGCGCCAAGTTTCTCCGAAAGCTTACGAACTTGCCGTTCACAAGTCCGTAGAAATTCTGTGAGCTGCGCTTGATACAAGCCTCTATGAACCAGAATTTGATTGTACCAGCGTGGGTTCCTTTCTGTGCGCAAATTTTGTAAAAGCTTATACAGTTGGTAAACCTTCGGGTCAGTGAGCCGATCCTGCGATGTTGTGAGGCTTCAGGTGAACACAGTCTTTCTCAGTCTGCTGCGTCATTAGACTAGGGGCAAGAGCGCTCGGTGATTGGCCAAAATTGGTGGAGACAAAAGACTTCGTTTCATGTTATTGATGCAAGTACAACAACAACAATAATAATGATAATAATAATTATAATAATGCATTTGTCAATAGGCAATTACCTACTTATTCAACTAGAGTTAGTAGCCTTGGTTTTTTGTATATTAGGAGATGAATTACGAATCACTTTATTGCCCAAATATTTTCTCATACACATGCAATTTCCGTTTGATCCGTTTTAGCTCAGGTTAATAAATAATATAAGCAATGATCGTTAGAAGTAGCCTTCTGCTGCGGCTGTGGTCACTGGCCAGCGGAAATCCATCCACAAAACACTCCTTAAAGAGCAAGATAGACCACTGCTAAGCCAATAAAATATAATTGATAGCATGAATTTGTGTGATTCCACTTAATCGTGCACAAAGTCATCACTGTTTGGCATATTGTCTCTTTGTTATTATTCCCTTGTCTTAGTAATGTGTATCTGACTGTGTTAGACAATGAGCCTGTTTTCCAGTGTAACAGAGCCTAGTTGTGTTGACCGAGTATTCGTGTTCTCTAACTGTACTTTTGAATCCTTCGCACAGACTCATAGAGGAAAAGGTCGCTGCGGCGGTCAACCTCACATTGCCGCCCAGTAATCACCAAACAGTGCTTGCATGGGGAATTCAACGAGCTATGACACACTGTGCAAATATGTTTACTTGGTCACACTCATCGCGCCACCTGTTCCTGCACCGCAGTTTAAAACACTTGCTTTGAAAACAGCTTTAAAAAAAATCAATGTAAGTAAATTATTATAGTTCATACTGGTTCTTTTAGTTTGTCATAATTCTGTTCTAATTTTTTCTACATACCATTTTTCACAGTAAGCAATTGCAAGCCTAATCGTGCCACCTAGTGGCATAAACGCTGTGGTTTATTGTCGGTGAAAGAACAGTTTACTAAATTCTAAATGTGAAATGTTGCAGGAGTAAATGCAGACCACACAGTAACACTCATCTAAATGTAAGCGTTAAAACATTCTTGAAGTGGGACTACCTTACTGTCTGAATTTATTTATTACCTTGACGTCAATACCCTCAAGGTTAACTGCTGACCAGGTCATTCTGTTACTGTAAACCCTGATAAACGGTTTACTCATCACAGAGCTACTGTGGTTCATTTAGGGAGACGCACTTAACTCCACTGACCATCAACACAACAGTGATTCAGTTGTCCACTCCATCAGTCAATAACCTTGTTCCATATGGTTGTTCAGATTGGCAGCTGACACACAGTCAGTTCATAGGGTTTGATCATGAAACCATTAAATAACCTCGGCAAATATCTAAACATATATTTAATATCGGACTATATTAATCCTTTTGGACAATAATAATGCAATGGATGCAATGTTATAGACTGTCCTGAATATACTTTTATAATGTTATTGTACTGTAATCAATACGTCATTTTGTAAGTTTTCTAAAGTTAGTAAATTCTTTACATTAAATGGACAGAGCCTTCATTTCAAATATCAAGAAACATGTGTAACTGCTTGAGCAAACAGAGATTTATTAATATAAAAATCCAAAGGGGGATTGAAAGGAAATAAAAAAAGGAGCAAAACAACACTGAAACAGACTAGGTGTTAACACAAGAAAACAGTCCAGATGAACAAGGCTCAGAAAGCCAGCAGGAGCTCCTCCATAGGAACTGCAGGGGAGAGGAGTGTTCATAATGACTCAGGCAATGAGCTGGTGAAACTAAGTGCAGGGAGTGGTCAGAGCAAAACTGGTGCTCAGTAGTCTGGTGAAGCTGTAGGTGTAAGAGTACCTCCCAATCTGGACGGTCTGGGCAGGAACAGTGGAAATCTGGGACAAGGCAGGGGTCCACTACGTCACACTCTGTGACTCAATTATGGTCTTTGAGGCCACATCCTACCCAGTCCACCTGGTGTTAGGGTTAGGGTTAGGGTTAGGAGGGAAACTAGGTCAGATTTTGTAGAGATAGTCCCACTGGAGTATAGAGATTACATGCTTCACTCTCCAGAGGACTCTGAGTGGTCCTACAAATCAGGAACTGAGTGTACAGCAGGATAAGTCGAACTGTACTGTTGGACAGGATGTCGGGAGATCCGGAGGAATCAAACATCAGAGTGTGAGCACTTAATAAGCACTGTATGTACAGGGTAGGGTATGTTCACTAAGATGAGGAAAGTTTAGACTTTGGTTAAGGCAGGAGAATGAAGGCTTAGCATGTAAGGAGATGGTCCTCCACCAACTAATCACGCACAAACTAGGAGATGTCCTCCACCAACTAATCACGCACAAACTAGGAGATGGTCCTCCACCAACTAATCATGCACAAACTAGGAGATGGTCCTCCACCAACTAATCATGCACAAACTAGGAGATGGTCCTCCACCAACTAATCACGCACAAACTAGGAAGCTGTTTTTGTACATAAGATTATCCCTCTTGATGGACCCGTAGATGAACCCTTTCAGAGACACGTAGTCACCCGTGTGTAGTCTCAGGGAAAAACTGAGCACAGGGACGTTTGCACGCACACAAAAACAATACAGTATCAAAACGGTATTACGAAAATAGGTTTCACCGGGACATTCAAAAATATACGCTTCATTGGGACGTCCTCAAACATACGCTTCACTGGGACGTTCTCAAACATACGCTTCACTGGGACGTTCTCAAACATACCATTCACTGGGATGTTCACAAAAGAACACACATGCATGTCCTTTGATTAAGACTTTCCGGCAAGATGATGATGATGCCAGAGGGTTATTATTAAAAGTTGTTTTTATAGTTTCTTTCTTGGCTAAGAGTGATTCAGTAGCTAGAGCTGAACACCTGGAGCCAAAAGACAGCAAATATCAGCTCTGTCCCATCAAAGATCTTTAAAGCTTCTTCAGATCCCAACCACGTCACTCTGTCACATGACAAACATTCAGCCCTAAGGCCATGTTTTACCCTGACTACCTTTGCTCAACATAAACATTCACTCACCTGTACAGGTTTTCAAATTGGAGCACAACCATACAGCCCTCTAATTTAACAAATCAGGAACTGATTTGCAACTATACCAGATATTAAAAACAATGGTTTCCCAGGGGATCATGTCAACAAACAAACCTAAAAAAAAAATTAAAAAAAACCTCAGAACTTTACTTTTGTTTGTATGCTTTGTCTGTTTTTTTCCTGTCCTAGTCACACTGATGACTACCTCATCTTTTGTCTCCTTTTACATTTGATTTGAAAGACACAAACAGCTGTTGTGATGCCCGCGGGACAGGGAGGTGTGAGGGAACAGATTCATCCCAGTTATAAATCATGTTTCAGTCCCGCTACACACTTGCAAGGTGAGGTAATGGAAGAATAAAACAGGTGAGAAAGGTGATAGCAAAACAAGCGAGTTTCTTCACTTTCTTTAACACATAGTTTACTGCAGTCCAGTTATTGTTCTATTATGCTACACTGGGTATTAAAACTTGCGTTTTAGTTTGTTACCAGATTGATATGAAACGACTTATTTTGATTATTATCTTCTATTACCTGTAGCTTTTGTGAGTAATTTACGTAGAGCAGGCAAAGAATAAAGTTGGTGTTTTCTGTTGAGAGATTTTTTAAAATAATATTTTCTGCCAATTTCCTCAGCTGAGTTTGAGTTGGGCAGGACTAATTTGGCGGACGTGAAGGCAGGTATGCCAAAATACAAGTCAGAGTTTGTGAAACGTTCAACTAAGTCGCCTACCTGATACGTACGGGTAGCTCGAGTATCTTCCAGTAGCTGGAAGTTATGTATCTACTTGTTTTGAGTCACTTTTCTTGGAGATGAGATGACAGTATAAAAACAGGTGGATACATGAACCCGAGGGTCGAGAGCACGCACAGGGCTGTGCAGTACATTTGGCTCGCATTTCCTCACGACAATATTACGCTCGGAGATATGTATTGATTCGTGTAGATACATTGCTCTCTACATTGCTTTGAGATTTCATAAAATCCCTCGCGAAGCGATCTGTCATATAAAACCGCTTTCCTCCAAATAGGTTTCTTGCTTCTTTACGGCTGAATGAACCATACCTGTTTATTCCGATGCATATATTTACTGTTAGTATAAAAATATCTTTACTGCTTAACCATATAAAATCTAGTAGATTAATGTCTTTGATAGTCAGACGTGGACCAAATGGTATGTACCTTATTAGGGATTAGTCTAATAAGCACTTATATCCAGAGTATGTGCTGGCTATATTCTTTCTTTAAAAAGGTTTTACCAGCAGGGGGAACCGTTGCACAATGATTAAAAACCAAGTCAAACAAGCGTTTAATATTTTGAAGAATTCACAAACATCCTTAAAAAAGCTTCAAAGGTTAAAACAGTGCTAGGCCAAATACGCTTTTAACAGCCATTACAGATAAATATATTACGTGGGCCTAACAAAGGCTGTGATATGCATATTTTTTGTAACACATTAAGAAATATTTACTATGGTTGCATACTGTACTACAGTTGCACAATATGGACAATACATAATATCTAGCTTTTATTCTTCTATATAGTGTTATTGTGACATATCTTCCTATGTAATAAAATAATATTTTAAGCTCCAGAAGCAGGTCATGATTAGTCAGCCATATTGTCATAAAGATTATTAGTGCGTGTTGGATGAGACTCTGCTGTGGTTCATTAAAACATCCAGCGAACAGTCATTTGAAACATCTGAGATTGATCAAGATGCTCAAAACACAATTTAACAAACTGGGATTTGTTAACAAGCCTTTTTGCGATATCTGTAATGTAAAAGCCAATATTGAAAGGATTAACGAATGAACGATTGTTCTTGAGTTTGCCCATGAAGTTTGACCTTCAAGTTATTTCAAAGGTAACACAAATGATTTAAATCCAAGCTTTATTACTCTTTGCCTGGGTTATGTAAATATTCTATAAAAATACCATCTCAAAGTGATCTCAAAGAAGAACAATTTCATGCTTAGACCTTGTGAACACCAAAGCAGAAGTATACTGCCAGCAAAACAAAGCTACGTTTGGAATTCAGAGAATGAAAAACCCTGCCATTGTGAAGACTGAAGTAAAGCCTTAACTTAGCAATTTATTTCCAGTAAACTCAGCACTCTTTAAGCACTAGTTGGTGTTGACTGTGCCATCTTAGCTGGCATGGCTCAAAAGAAGCGGTCAGAGTAAACACATACTGTCATGCTGAGGGTGTCCTCTGAACACTCCTAGACAAGCTCGACCTCACACTGAGGGTGTCCTCTGAACACTCTTAGACAAGCTCGACCTCACACTGAGGGTGTCCTCTGAACAAACGACCTCACACTGGGAAGGCAAACATGAGGGATTCATCAAAACAAATTAGTCATACAAGCCCAGCTAAATCAATTACTTTTCCCTACTAACAATTACTTTGAAGTTTCAGTGACCTGAAGTAACTTTAGTAGGTTACACACCGTTTAAAACCCACTGATAAACAATGACTTAATTTAGATACAACAAAAAACAGCAGTGTTTCTTTTGAGCTTTTTAATGTGAAGAGCGTGATGTATACAGTGAAAGCAGAGGAGAATAAAAAAAATACAGCTTCTCAAGCCAAAAAACTCATTCAGTCACATATTGTGTTACTATCCTGACAGACAGCAGTTAGACAGAAGGGAGACTGAGCATGCTCAGTAACAGTATCAAACAAAAGTGCCCCATTCACCAGCAGGCTGTGGGGCTGGAGACCTAGGTCTGTGGCCAGTCTTCGCCAGTGTGTGAGTCTGACAGTGAACAGTCTGCAAAGAGGAAGGCTTCTGTTTTTTTAAAAAGAGAGCTGGCACTACCTTGAGCTTTTTGCACAAACAAACACATAAACAAACATGTTATGTCATGATGCACCTCAATTTCAATATAAAAGGTCTTGAACAGAGAAATTAATAAACAACAACAACAAAAATTCCAAAAATAATCAAAAGTACTTCATCTTCAGAGAGCGTAGAGGAAAGCGGGTGTTGCTATGGCTACGGTGCTGTGTACTCATGCGAAACCTCAGCACTTCACTGATGCTGAAAGGACTGGCATGGTTTTTGCCTCAGGGGTGGGTTTAGCTAAGCACAGCTGGGATCATGAGGCAACTGTGTAGGGCATTAAGGCTGAATACTCTGTTACCCTCTGGATCAAAAAAAAAAAAAAAAAAAAACTGTTGTCATGATGATTGATTAAATCATTTCGTATGGGGCACAAAGTCAGGTGTACAGTCTTTCCTGTTTGTGCTGAGCTGATGAGTTTCCAGTGGGTTCACTGAAGTCGGCCCTCAGGCCTCACGTTTCGACCCCAGCACAACATGCAGTGTCATGGGCAGTCTTGAAGTCAGCAGGAACGTGCCCACCAAAAAAAAAAAAAAAACTTACACAAAAGCACCTTCTGCTAAACTTTAGTGACAAAATAGAATATGGTTGGTTACATAAGCGAAAGGGTCAAAAAGGGGGGGGAGACTACAGGACACATAGTTTAAATGAGAAAACAGACATTTTGATGAATTACATGAATGGATGCATGAACAGATGAGTAGGGACAAAAACCCTTCAGATTCACAGCCTTGCTCCAGCAAGCCACAAAAATCATAAGACAAGCTGATTAGGTGCTTCTTTAGTGACAAAAAAAAACCTTGCATGATTATATTTTATTACATCTCATACATCTGTTGCCAATGGTGGACAATTCCCAGTTGGAGGAAGACAAAGGTACTGGACAGAGAGACAAAATAGAAGCAGACAATGAGGGAGGCACCATAAGGACATATACCACCCCCACCCTGTCTCTGCTCTCCTTAGGGTAACCCTCCTTAACAAGGTCATTTTTCTTTCTTTTAAAAATCTCTTTATTTCCCTCCTCCTAAGCTTCTGCCCCGCCCCTGCCCTGCCCCCCACTTCCCACTTCACTTCCTGCCCTCCTACACCACCTTCGTGGTGGTGACCCGCATTCCCCCAAAGCACTTCCCCATGGCCTCGAACAGTGGGTCACAGAAGGTGTGCACGCAGATGGAGTACACCTGGCTGATGCAGTGGATCTCGATCAGGTAGCTCTTCACGCACGGCACCACCGCCCAGATGTGCAGGAAGGACAGGATGGCAAAGAAGATGCCCCAGATGAGTGCCAGGGGAATGCCCACGAGCGCCGTCAGCAGCCGGTAGCACCAGTACTTGGTGACGGTGAATGTGGTGAAGCTGGCCTTCCACACGCCGTCGAAGCTGTAGGTTCCTGCAGGTTCAGCGATAACATCCTCAAAGTCCACCTGGAGGGAACAGCAAGTCTGATTAACAGTGGCGGTGAAAATAGAATTAAAGATCCATTTTTATTCATCATGACCTTCAACTGTTAAGCAGTAAGTAAGGTGTATGTGACACATAATGTATTTCACTCTGGATTGACAGATTTCACATTACTATGAGCGTTGAGGAATAGAAGCCAAAAAGGTCCATCATCTGTAAGAGAAAGGTCTATGCTTGGATTACTGGCCACACAGTTCAGTGACCCATGAAAAACAGCAGCTAAAAATACGTTTGAAAGTGCGATCAAAGCCATGCAAACTAGGACACAGTAGTGAGAAAACTAATAGCCCTGTATCAGTTTCTAGAACACTGCCCAAGAAGGCTTCACATTCCACAGAGACAGCTACCTTACACAATGCAGTGGCCTTGTGGGATTATTACCCTCTGACTCACTCTGACTACAGCAGTGCACTTCATAAATCCCACCAAAGTTGAACATGTGTCTGACACTAAGCGCTAACATTTAGAGAAGTCCTCTGCATAGCGTCTGCTCCATGCCCAGCTGGGTTCTGTTCAACCTTCTCCATCCGTAGACCTGCGCATCTGTTTCCTCATAGTATCTGTGGCATGTTACTAGATCGAAATATACACCCCGGCACCCGCAGTCCTGCAGGGGCAAGACTATGTAGCTCTATTACTTAACACCTCGATTCTGAGGGTTTTTTTTTTTGCATGGATGAGTGATTTTGGGGTCTGTTATTGCTCTTATAGATCACTTACCCATTAAAAGTAGACACATGCCAGCTAAACCAAAATGTTTCTTGTCCTGAACACACTGAACTCACACAGCGCTCATAAACTGTAGGAGTTTAAACCTCAGTGGTGGTTTTGTAATCCCGAATTAAGGCCATTGGTACAGTGCATTGCCAAGCATCTTTGGAAACTACATTTCCCATCATGCATCAAGACTCTTTGGCGACATTTCATTGGTAAAATAAATTCTCAACATAGCAGTTTTCTAGACCTGGACTAGTAGATTAAGTTTAACTGGTGTCTAAGAAAAAGCTCATCTAAATGAGTAAGAAAGGAGTGCCTCCAAAGTGGAAAACACCCAGAGTGAAAGATAACAATTTGCCAAACCTCTTGTTACCACTGTGGCTAAACCAGCTCTGTACAGCAGATGAAAATAACATGGTTTGATTTCCATATATAAACATCCCTTCCCATCCTCACATATGTGTTGTATCCTGATTAGATGAATGTATAGTTTGCCTTCTTTGAAAAAGGATCCTATAAATCACAGTATAAAACTGTGAATCTCATCCTCTGGATCTCAAACTCTGGATCTCAGTGTAAAACTATGAATCTCAATACATGGTTCGTGAACAAGTTTTTGATGTAACAATAATAATTTGTTTCGATTTTCAACTATCAAAATTAAGTCATTTTAATAAATTCTAATAAACAAAAGGCTTTTCTTCGACAAGACCACACAAATACTTCAGAGAAGACAGTAATTGTAAAACTATAACTAGAACCGTAATGTAACAGTAAAACTATAACTACAACTATATTGTAACAGTAAAACTATGAGTATTGTACTGTAATAGTAAAACTAGAACTAGAACTGTATTGTGATTGTAAAACTAGAACTAGAACTGTATTGTACTTGTAAAACTAGAACTGTATTGTAATTGTAAAACTAGAACTAGAACTGTATTGTAATTGTAAAACTAGAACTATAATTGTAACAGTACAACTATTACTAGAACTCTATTGTAATTGTACAACTAGAACTAGAACTGTATAGTAACAGTAAAACTAGACCATACTGTGATGCAAGGCCCTTCTCTTTTAAAAGGTTTTAGTTTAAAACATCAACATTGTGTTCATTACACTTTCACATTAGTTTACTGGAAACACACCATCTCTAAATGACTTTTTGTGTGCATGAAATACATAAAACACATGGCAATGTTTGTTCAGAGTTACATGAGCGCCCCCCCCTGGCCTGCCTATGGTCTGTGCATTAGACAGAGGCTGGAGAGAAATCCTCCACCAGTGTGCTATTAAAAGAAAGCTCTTTTTTACGAGAGGAAAATGTTATTTTCAAAGGAAAAGCTACATAAGGGTTTCCTCAGTGGTGGAACTGATGTGGATAGAGGATTTGGCACAACCACCAGGGGACCAAGATCCAGATGCCAGCCTAGGAGAACACCCTAAGCGTGTGTGTGCGCATGCATGTTTGTAATATGGTATGGGAAATGTAGATGGGAATTCCCTGCTCTCCTCCTCTACACAAGACCACAAGCTGGCATGCACAGATCTCTGCTTCCATTTACCAGTGAAAAAAAGAAAGCTAAAATTATAGACCAAATGCTTGTGATGTCCAGTTTTTCTTATAAATTGAATTTGTGGACAAATCATAAGTGCTTTTCTATTTGGTATGTCTTCAGGGCAAGTGACTCAGAATCACAGTGGTCAGGAGGGAAAAGAGAAAAGAGAGAGAGAGAGAGAGAGAGAGAGAGAGAGAGAGAGAGAGAGAGAGAGAGAGAGAAAGGAGAGGGGGATCCCTCATGTGATGAGTGCTTTTTTCCTAGATTAGATGGTATATGTCCTGTCAGAGGACATCCCTGGAAACTGTTTGCCACTCCCTAGTAACAGTGCTGAGTGATGGATAGGAGGGACAAGGTTAAACAGGCCTTAACAAGGTTAAACAGGCCTTTTTTTAAAAAAGATTTTTTGCAGTTCAGTTCTACTTACTGTCTGAATGATTGCAAACAAATGTACTTAAATGTAACAAATGAAGGTTAGAAAAAAACTTTAATTAAAACAGCAAAACTCAAATATATTCCTTCTTTTCAAACGGAGACCTTAGGTTGTGGTCTGCTGTGTTGCGTTCAGACAGCGCATCAAAGGAATTACAGCAACGGGTAGAGCCCGTGTTATGGTCAGCAACTAGATCATGAGGAACATTACTGTGCGCGTATGTCCCACACGATGCTTTCACAGCCTCGTGGCACGGTCCAAAGCATTTAGCATCCCAATAACAGTTTCTAGCGGTCATTATTTCCAGAAGCAACGTGACATAGCGAATGGCTTTTACATTTTCTATTTTTTAACCACAGAGAATAATACAACTTATTTTAACTTCTACATGAATAGAATTTACACCTGACAGAAATACGATCAGGTATCGCACGTCACAAAGCAAATTCATAGATTTTTCAACTTGCTTTCCTTTCCATAAATAAATATAATTTTCACCCAATTAAAAATTCTAAAGTATATTTTTAAAACTTTTAAAGACTTACCTTAACTACATGATCATTTAAATGTTTTGGGTCCCTGTTGACCAGGTCTATCTCCTTAGTGTGGACATCTTGCAGAGTTTTCTCGTTGATACTGTCGTTATCCATATTCTTGTTGTTTGGTTTATATATGTTCCCCTGCTTTCTGATGAATGGCGAATGAATGTATTCCTGTAGGTCCCAAGAAACACACAAACGAAGTTCAAATGAGGAGGAATAGCAAGGAGCAACTCAGCACATTACCCAAGCACGGGATGGTTTTAAGCGGATAGAAGTTTAGTACCACACCCCTCTCTAACAGGGGCCGAAGTCCCACCGCAAGGGGTCATCATCAATCGCTTTGCGCACGAGTACTCCAGGCAAGCATCGCCCAGAATGGACAGAAATACTTGACTGAAAATTGTTCTGCGTTCTAAACTATAATAAAAATACCAGTGTTAAACTTATGTATGCGGATAATTTTAAACATAAAGATGTTCTCATCTTATATAATCTGGGTTCCTAAATCTTTTTGCTCACACGAGAATAAGATGAATAGCTAACACGGAGCTAATACGGATAAATCACATTACATTGATTTCTTGAAAAAGACCTGCAATAACGTCAACATGCCCAGTCGGCTAGAGGGGAGTGGTACATGAAGGCTTGACAGAGGGAGAGCGTTCACAAGCACATACCAAAAGTGCTAACGCTCGAGAACTGTCTAACTTGCACGAAAATGTGCCATTGCTTGATAGATGTGCAAATATATTGAATTCCACGTCTTGGGATATTAATTCGATAGTATTTGTATCAGACAAGAATAAAATATCAATGTACTTCAGCTCTGAAACAGTTTAGAGGTAGTTTAATGTAATCTAATGAATCGACCCAACAAATTTCAAAAGGCATTAAGTAAGTCTGGCGCGTGTAGAAATGATTGCGTCTTACCTCAGTTTCGCTATCCTTAAGCCCGCCAGTCATGCTGTCCCTCGCGTGAAGTGCAATCAGATGAATGTTTCGAAGTAATACAATGACTTTACAGAGGAAGTTCTGTTTGTGGGAGGCGTTGGGACTGGTTACGGTTGGAAGTCTTCACTGACACTGACAGTAACACTACCGCAAACAAAACTTCTCCAAAACTTGTCCTACGCTATCCCCATTACGCACTGCCTGTAGCTATTAAATATGTATGGCTTATATTAAAGGTACTACTCACGTTACTTATAAATGGGAAAGTGTCTCTCGCAGTCACCTGTGCAGACACGCATTCACTCTAATGAATTAAAATGTAACCCGCCATTAGCCTGCCACTCAAGGAATTACGCAGTGTGAGTGGTGGAGATACTGACGTGAAATTTCCCGAATTAGGCACATAATTGGGCTCTGTAGCAGCCTGCGCCGAAGGAGCCCCTCAGTTTAAAAATATCTTGAGTGTGGAACCTGCCGACTACGCTGAAGCCGGTTTGCATTCCTGAATCGTTCACCTGATGGCAAAGACACCACTCGGATGGAATGAAGCACGATTCTTTAATGTTGATGGCACACATGTAAAAGACAGACACTTAATGTGGACTGTTTTTACTCATTATTTTCAGACTTGCAAACTGTGCTTCTTTTTGCTACTTGTTCTGATATGCTGTTGTTCTGATATGCTGAATTTCTTACTGATGCCCCACCCCATACACACACACACACACACACACACACACACACACACACACACAGAGTTGACATGATTTGTTAGCCACAGTTAGTGGTTGGCTAGGTGAGAGCCAATATGCAAAGCATGGCTTTTGTTAGGAGGAGGAGGACGAGGTGTGTTTCTGAATAGTTTGTGTTGTAAGAGTCTTAAGTATCCAGAAAGAGTAACCCTAGCCCTAACCATAAAGTCAAGACTGATGAATGAACACAGTGTACCCTTGCTTGCAGCCTATCACTAGGTCGTGTAACTCAAATGAAAAATCTAAATGTTAATTATATAGTGAGAGATGTTCTAGAGCAAACCAATGGGTTTCTTGGTCAAGCTCTGACCAAGCAGTGGTAGTCTGTCTTTATCAGTGGGCTCTCTACACTGAATATGAATTTGTTGCATAATATCTACCATACACCAGCCAACCCTAAACGCAGCTGTAGCATCTACATGGAGCTCTTCACTTTATAACTCCTCTATCACGCAGATAATTTGCTTCAGGCTAACAGCAATAGGTCTTGTCTCATCCTTCAGCAGAGAGGTAAGAGGCAGGGTTAGAGTCATTCATGTTCGCCCTTAATTTATAGCACATTTTCCATCAGTCATAGAAGAGCACACAAACAAGAATTTTACTTTGAAAAACCATCTTTAATTTGGTGAACGGGAGAAGAGTTCTGTCCTGCTCACGACTCTTCGCTCTGCTGCACTCAGAATTTTTGCTACATGACATCATTCAGCAGGGAGGAGGAAGACAGAACACCTGAAGCTGTCATGTTCCACTGCACAAACAACCCTTCCATTTTTCTCAGAGAGGCAGCCGCACACACAAAAAAACTTGACCTGACATCACTTCAAATGCAGCTTTGCAAGCCAAGAACACTGCAAAACTGTGTAGGAATATATTATTCTTTGAAATCAATCATTTCTCTTGGTCGTAGCATTGTCGAGAAGATATATCAGTGTTTAGAGCATTTGGCCTTACAGACACACATCTAAAGGCAGAGACAGTATAGTATGTAATGGTATATTGCCATATAAAAAGGTTACCAGAAATATAATGTAAGCAAATCACCTTGTTCTTGTGTTCTTAATTATAAGTATAAATAATAATTTAGCAAATCATAAAAGGTTTACTATCCAACAGAAGGAAGTCTGAACCAGTTTATCTCTGTTCCCTGTTTGCTCTTTGTATGTATAAATGAGCTGCATATCCTATTCAGAAACATAAATCCTTAAGTGGCCAGATAGAAAACGCGAAAAAAAAGTGCATTACATTGCCTCTTAGCATCTATGTACTGTTATACACACTGCTATGAACATACAAATTTGCCTCAGTCAATACATTTGAAATTCTCATATACAATACAAAAGCTTAATTACACATCCATATATATTAAACATACATTTATGGCATTTGTCAAACACTCTTAATTAAAGTGTCTTACATACCTAGCAGTGTGACAGTGCTCACTGGGAACCAAAGCCATGACTTTGGTGCTACTAACACCATGTGCTACCTGCTCTGTCAGGTGCTGCAGAAGCTACAGTTTAGCCTTTTACCTTTTAATGCACTCAACTAGTAGGCACACAGTTTTGTTTGCAGAACAATGAAATGGACAGAGTACATAATGAAATAAAAATCAGATTTTTAAAACCTTTTTCTTCGTGTACTTGTTGTACTTTAGAGCTACTGAGCTACTGTGGATAAACCTTTATCCCAGGCCAATGTGACCCAGCTAACAGCTGGATTCATGGAGCTTCAAGTGGACTGATAAGGTTTGGGGACAACTCCATGTCAGACTCTTGAGTCACACAGAGCAAGTCCCAGTGAGGGCATCTGTGTGACTAGAACCTATCAGTTATGCGCAGCCTTGACATTGATGGAAGACAGGACCCTGCCGATGCTGTGGAAGAAGGGTGCCAAGAACAGGTCTGTCACACTGGTCCAGATCACCTGGATGGAGGGCAGTGCCATCAAAAAGCTCTGGACCGCTGGCATCACCACCCTGCATGCCACACAGGAAAGAGCTCTCATTACACCACACAACCATCACTGCTGACTGTTTACTAACAATCACTGACCACACAGGTCAGTATTATTACAGTGTGTTACTATATAGGGGTCTAGAGTAAACTATTGAGCTGTTATCGTATGCAGTGTATGCAAATATCTGTGATGGTGTTTAATGGTCATCAGCCAGGCTAAGTTCTCATGGCAGGTGTTTCCTCTACAGCCTGGCTGGTGCTGGAGCTGCCAGTTCCTGCTGTCAAAGGTAAACTCACTGTGTCATAAACGTTGTAGGGGTGGAGAGAGAATGCAACATCTCTTAATGGGTCCTTTAAATGTACACACACTCTTCTGAATGGCCATTTAAACGCTGCAAATATCTGATAAAATGCAATAGTTACCACTGTTACAGGTTCTTCAGTGTGCATGAACAGCACAGGAAAATTATGGAAAAGTAGTGTTTTTTTTCCACCCTTCCCATTTTTGGGCAAACAGACAAACTGAGCCCTGATCTTATCAGCTCTATTCTCTCAGGCTAATGCTTATGGTTATGGAAGCAGTCCTGTTTCTGGTTCCCATAGGGAGTGAACAATTCCACACAGCAGTGAGTAAGCATGCATTTTGAGAGAGTTTAAGCTGGTCATCTAAACTGAACCACTGAACTACAATCACCTTGTCTTTAGTACAAGTGTGCAAAAGCTGAGGTATGCAGGAACTGAGCTAGAATGCTATGTGTTATGTGTAGATTTTTCCACTATCAACAGAATCATGCACGGCATCACTCTGTGCACAGTTTGCCCACACATACATAATTTAACCCACCATAATAGATGTACATGAAACGTGGCTGTTTTCCCTTTGCTTTTGTTCGTTTCCTAATGCCACTCTTTATCTAGATGGGTAGCAGCCAAGGCAAATATGCTGCATATGGGATTGTTGAAAACATGCGCGAGAGCCTTTAACCAACAAGGAGCCTCTTTTCTTTTCCTTTTTTTTTTTTTTTTTACCAGATATGTATACAGCTGAGGATGCCGAAGACAATTCCTCCAATAAATGCCAAGGGGACGGCGAGAAGCGTGGTGAGAAGCCGGTAGAAGACATATTTCAGCAGCTCAAAACCAGCATGACTGCATATCCATACTCTGTCAAAACTGTGCGCGGAGCTGGGTTCTGCGATGACGTCTTCAAAGCCAACCTGTTGAATAAAATAAACCCCAAAAGAGCGTGGAGTATTCATTAGGGCTCCCTAATGGGCGATTAGTGTCACTGTGCGTTGAAAACACTTAACATACTGAAATAAAAACAGTAGGTTATCATTCACTACTTAACGCGAGATGCTCGACTATATACTGAATCAAAGGGTCTTTAACGCACTTAAAATAACACTAATGAGTCTGTTTGCCTTAGGAAATATATAATTGTTTAGCAGTATTTAATGTTTAACACAACAAAATATTTTAGATAGATTCATTTCAGCCATTGCAATAAACGATGTACTTACCTTTAAGTGAGCGTTAATGTCATTAGGGTCTCTGTCCGATAGCGGTCCGGTACACAACTTCTCTTTCTTTATAAGAAATGGTTCGATCGGTCTGTTGAACAGATCTTCATCCATTAAGACTCTCGCCTCGCCTTTTTCTTTTGCGATCCCCATTTTCGTTTTCCGAGCAACACACCGTGTTCCTTTCAGTCGCGCTTAGTGCACACGAACTGTGCGCGCACATGGAACTACAGGCCCACGCCCCGTGCGGACAGCAGCGGAACAGAAGACATCATGCATGCAGAGATCAACGTCGCCAATACAGTTCACCGCCGAACTGCGTGATAGCTACTCATAATGATTTCTATCCGTTGATTTCAGTGGTGAATGTTAATCAAACATATTGCATACGTGTAATAAGAGGTAGTTATATATTTAGTTAAATACACTCTGCTTGAAAGAGAATGTCAGGCCACATAATATCGTATGAAAATGGAATGTACTTTGATAACAAGTTAAACAGGCTGAATGGAGGTCTCTGAGAGTTGTAAGAGTGCGTCTTAATCTTTATTTTAATAACAGACAATAAATAAATTATAAAGTGATTATTTGCTTTGTATTTGCGGTTTTGTAGCTGCCACATTTCGTTCATTTATTAATTTTTATGCTAGACAGGAAACGCGTGTAGAATAAACCAGTCAGTTTGGACATAGTTAATGAAAGTTTTTAACTTCATAATGTCTATAAAATAAATATATTTAAAATAATAAATAAATATCTATAAAATAATAAAATATTTGACTGTGAGTACATAGTTCAGCTACCGCTGAATTACTTACACATGATGTATACAAAGAAGTATAGTGGCACTGTTCCTAGAACAGTGTGCCCCGTGCTATCGGGGTTGCCATGACCATAGCACTGAGTGTTTTGCCTCATTCTGCAATCCGTTTAATCCCCCTGTGCATTACTTATTCTCTGTTATAGCTGCCATTATACTTGTGTGCAGCTCTTGGTATCTGTGTGCTCTGCTCTGGACTTTTGGCTGGGTAGGTTAAACCCTTCAACTTTGTGTTTGTATCCTGCCCCATTATGTGTGTGTGTGTGCTCAGTAAAGAGCAGTCACTTCACTGACACAAGGGATTCTCATTCAGGGGCACATCAGCAGTGTGTTCAGCATGTATGTTCAGCAGTGTGTGTGTTTAGTATGAGTGTTTTAGCAGTGTATTCAGCATGTGTGTTCAGCAGTGTGTGTTCAGCATGAGACCTTGTGGTGCTTTCCAGACCACTGTTTCTGTTTAAACTGACTGGAGAGTAAACAACAACCCTGATCTGTTGAAAACAATTACAGGACAAAATGGGGAGGCTTTGTAGATAAGGGCTGCAAAGCAAAATCCAAACTGTTGTGTGACCTGAAATATGCCCTCAGTGGCCTTGACGATGCACAGCACTGTCCCTGGAGATAAACCCTCAGCAAAGCATGAGAGCTCAGACCTACACACCTGCTGTGGGATGTTGGTTTGTGGCTGTTTTTGTCTGACTTTGGCAACTGTAAAATACAGAAATCTCATTATCATTGTTTGTGTGTACTGTGCTTATGGGTGTGTGTCTGGTCTATGGTGACCAGTGAGAAGGTTCTTGTCTCTACTGGTTATGGGTGTGTGTCTGGTCTTTGGTGACCAGTGAGAAGGTTCTTGTCTCTACTGGTTATGGGTGTGTGTCTGTTCTTTGGTGACCAGTGAGAAGGTTCTTGTCTCTGCTGATTAGTCTCCTTCATTCTCCCTTTGTTCCTTATTATCCATCTGTGGCCCTAAAATTATTTCAGCAACTGAAGTTAAAGGCATCCATTTATCACTGAATTAAGCAGAACCATAATTTTTGATATTTTCAAAAGCAGAACCATCATTTTTCGTGTTTAAATACATGTCTGAACTTGAACCCACTCTACAGTATGCTGTGCTACCAGGAGAGAAATTCACAAGGCTGAATGTGTGACCTTCACAACCCAGTCACAGCAAACTCTGAAATGATCCTCATTGTGTTTATGTTCACAAGAAAGTGAAAGTTACTGTTGTCTAGCCAGGTATGGTTCTGCC
The DNA here is from genome assembly GCA_025802075.1 of Tenebrosternarchus preto. NCBI lineage: Eukaryota > Metazoa > Chordata > Actinopteri > Gymnotiformes > Apteronotidae > Tenebrosternarchus > Tenebrosternarchus preto. The sequence goes on along the minus strand of JAOYMR010000009.1, from coordinate 2,935,129 downwards.
ATCTTAATAATTTTCTGCAGGACAAGTATGCAATTTAGAAAATGTAGCATCATGTTTTTAAAATACTTAAGCACCTCAACTTGACTGGAAACTTTTATTCATTTTATTAACGTAATTATAATATATACAGAGTATAGATCTCTGAAAACTGTCTAATATTCTATTTTTTTATGACATCCTGACAATGTTTAATAAATTATCCAAAGATTGACATTCCTTAGTCAATGCGTAATCCCTGTGGCATTGATTCCAAGTTTGTGGAATTCAGAGGCATGCTTCCTCTTGCCTAATGAGGATGAAAACAACAGTGTCAGTCAAATCCCCATCAGCTGGGACTTCCTGATTGAACCCAACACACAAGCCTTGTTTGAAGAACATGTGGAACTCCTTACCTGCGCAAAAAACATGCAGTGATGTGCGATTCTAAGCAGTAGAAACAGTTTCATTCTTACTCCTGCAAGGGAGGACGCACTGAAAGGAGTTCCTTCACACTCGCTTGATTTTTACAGAATTCTGGAGTGAACTTTTTCGGAACCTTCACACTTTCTGTGAAAGTGACAGATGAATGTGGCTGCTTTGCGGCCTGTGTGACTGTAGGCCATTTTGTGTTCCCTCTTTCCCATAGCCAAAAATATCATTTCCTGCTCAAATGAGCACTTGTTGGCATGGCCAGCCATAACAGGAGTCTTCAGTTCCAGATACGGGTGTCTTTCATCACTGAAGTTCTAGAGGAAAGTAGAGACCTCTAAATCGCATAGCCCATTAAGACAAAAAGTGGTGTTTCAACAGCTTCAAAAATGTGCAGTCACATATAAAAATGTGCAATCACATATAAAAATGTGCAGTCACATATAAAAATGTGCAATCACATATAAAAATGTGCAGTCACATATAACCAGACAGCATGTGTGAAAACATACAACAGCATCCGCCTCTTGTCTTGGAAGGGGAAGTCAAATTTCCTGAGTAATAAAGTATAATAAAGTTTTCAAAAAAAGTCCGGCCTCTTCATCTGTGGTGCAGAGGGTAAAGACTGGGAAAGCATAACCATTTGCAGCTCCTGTAAACACACATGTTCCCCACCTGAAACCTGTGGCAGAACTGTATGATGAGTGCGTCCCAGGCAACGTTTGCTTGGTGAACAGCATTCAGAGGAACCATGTTTTCTGTGATACGCAGTGGTGGTGGATGTGGGGGGGGGGTGGGTTCTTGAGCAGTCTGCCAGTAACTTGCATATTGAAGCTCTGATATGGATACCTCTTTGGTGGAAACTCCATGTCCTGACATTGCTTGGCCCTTCCATACACTTTCCAGGCTAACTCACACAGGGCCGGCCGCAGTCTCTAAACACACTGGAGCATGCAACCTCCTGCTGTTGAGCCGTGCTTGCAGGAGAGGTTTATTGTTCCTCTATGCATTATTCATTACTAACTTTTAAAGAAAGTTATGAAAGAGTACTTCAGCAAACCAAACCATGTCCTTAATTCAGACACCCACACAGAGGCATCAAGATATCAAGTTGCATTAAGCATCTATCCAACTTATCACCCCATGTACTGTCAGCAGTCATGTTTAATGTCATGTGTGTTTAATGTTAGTTCATGTAGCACTGTAGTGTCAAACCCGGTCCAAGCGGGCCAGTGTCCAGTAGGTGTGTCTAAGCAGAACAATCACCATACTTTGCTGGACTCCAGACCTCCAGGACCAGACTGGACCTCTGATGTACAAGATCAGTTTTTCTATGCCATAATGTGTTGTAAAGTTTAGTACAAATGATTATTTAATCTTGGCATTCATCTACGTGCATTGCCAACAGGAACTTCCTTTTGAAGAAAACTTACTTCAGCTTGCAGTGAAAAAAACCAAAATGTGGTAAATTAAAAAATACAATATAATATTTGCATTGCAGCTCAAGTCCATAACCACTCATGAATAATTGTTCTGAATATTAGACCCTTCAGTGGGGTAAGTTGGATCTCACAGTCTAGCGCTGCTCTCAGTGTAATCCACAGGAACCTGAGTCAGGTAGTCCATTCATGCCTGACATCCTCTCTGCTGTTTTTGGCTGTTTTTGTAATACTCATGTAATAAAATAAACTCATGGCTGGAGAGACATGATTACAGAGTTCCACTGAAGCGTGGCAGCAAATGGGGGGATAGTGGAAATGTTTTATATATATACGGTTACAGGCAGCACGAGGCCCAGGCCATCCTGAAGGAGGTTAGGACCATTAGA
>JAOYMR010000009.1:2916404-2932793 GCA_025802075.1 Tenebrosternarchus preto | reverse complement strand
AACACAAGCATACAACACATTTCTTCATACATGTTTCAAGTCAAAACAATGTTTTAACATGAAGGAAAGTTGTTTTCGTCACTGAGGAGTTTTCTTCACTCATGAGCTGTCAGGCTGATTGTCATCAATACAGATGTTTTTCTTTCAACACAGGAAATCTCATTTAGAAGGAGTCCTGCTGTGCAACAGTAATTGGAATATTGGAAAATATTGCCTAAGGATTACCCAAGAAGAAGCTGAGTGTCAAGGTTTGAAGCATTAACAGCATGCTGATTTAAGAATGTACTGTATATGTTAGTGGAAAGACCATGTAAAAGTAAAAAGGCCAAACTATAATGAAAAAAAAACTGTTTTCCTGATTTCAATTTTCCAAGAATTTCTACTGTGTAAGAACAACAGAGAGTGACTGAGTTGTGCCATCACTGTGTACGTTGCCAGAGCAGCACATTGCGCTGTGCTCTAACACAAGTGTTAATACCCAGCATGTGAAAAAGGCAGGGGGAGACAGCAGTGCCCCTGGGGTACAGGACAGGAGAAAGCCAATGAAATGTTTGCACCCTTTCTGACTGTTGGGTGTAATAATCAGTTGCAGAAAAGTTCAGTGAATGTCGAGAATAAACATGGTTTCCATGGTGAGGCAAGCAATGACTGAACATCTCTCTCTCTCTCTCTCTCTCTCTCTCTCTCTCTCTCTCTCTCTCTCTCTCTCTCTCTCTCTCATTCTTTTCTTAGGACAACCAAGCTTTTTATGTACGGCAGCCTAATCCTCTTTACTGGTCACGTAGAAGGTCAGATAGTGCAGGAAAGCTCATTTTCCGCAGATTTGAATTTTAGACGTTGAAATGCCGAGACTGAGCTGGAGGTTTGCTTGTCAGCGGTATTGTTATTGTTATAAACGGACGCTGTTCTTTGCTAGCCGTTTTCACTTTGCAATATAGCGTGACGGTAAGGCAACTTCATGCTGTTTGTGATGTTCCACCAAATAACCATGTACTGTAGTCATACACTCAGCACAAACAAGGGAAAAAGCCTGGAGGAATACAACTATAAACACCACTAAGACAGTGTGAGTGTCACGATCCAAACAGCGATGACTCGCAGCTTTCTGAACACCTCCTGTTCCCTTCTGTTAGCGTTTAGGCATTTGGTTTCCAACAGCAACCGTGTTCCTATTTCTCCATTTACTGAATGTGAATTCGACTTATTTAGCAAGTGGAAAGAGGAGACTGAAACCTTCTGGTGCTTTTGTCGTTCCTGTCTGATGTGGGCTTCTCCTTCTTCTTAATATTAACAAAATAAAACTTCGTTCCAGTCTTCAGCGTTGCCGAGCCTCTTGCTCTGGCTGAGACTGATGAAGCTTTCGACTGAGGGTGAACTGGCATGACTGTGGGATCCTAAACAAACTTGGTGGCAACCACCATAGAGCTTGTAGTTTTCCAGGCCTGTTTACACTGGGATATGAGAGATAGCCTTGTTCAAGGAGACCTCTGAGTCAGACTTAGCTGCATTAAAAAGGGAACCCTGTAACAAAGATATTACAAAGCATCAGTGTGTACAAAATACCCATGGGTAATGCTCAGGCCAATTATGGCTTGAAAAGTCCTGTTATCTTTTACCTTTTTACAGACGATTTTCTTTTCTCTTTGTGTGACTACAGGGTGGTGGCTATGTTGGTAACAGACCCTACAGGATTCAAACAAACAAGCTCTCTGTGACTCCTGACTAGGCCTCCACAGAGCAGAATCATAGAATCCCCTGGCTAAATTCTGCCTTTAATTATGCACTCACTCGCTCTTTATCTCTCTCTCCGCCTCACTCTCGCTCTTTCTCCCCCTCCCTCTCTCTCTCTCTCTCTCTCTCTCTCTCTCTCTCTCTCTCTCTCTCTCTCTCTCTCTCTCTCGATCCACTCAATCAGACAGCACACCACTCTCCTCTCTTGACCATGGCACTGAAATGACTCTGTTGAGACTATTTTTGGGGAGTGTGCACTTCCCTTCCCTCCATTTTGCTCCACAAACATAGACCCTTGATGAGAGCTTGATCCTCGCAGTCATTTAGCTTTCATGTAAAGAATGTCCATCAGGAGATGAGCTCTGCCTATTACCCAGACCAGGCTGTGTGAAGCGGCTTATAACACCCTGTTATACTCGCCCACACTTTATGTCTGCCAACATAGCCAAGAAGAACAGACTAAGACCAACTGTTTGGGAATTCTCTGATGGACGAAATGTGTCACTTTCCTGTAGTAGGATGGTGAGAGCGGTGTAAGGGTGGGGTAGTGGTGGAGCTGAAGGGTGGAGTGCATTGCCTTGTGTGTGTAACATCCCCTGCCTGGTTTTTGTGGTGGCTTTAGTTTAAGATCTCACTGTTGCTCGACTGAAATGCAGCTCCAGTAAAAAAAAGCGCTCACTTTTTCAGATCAGGTGACAAAATTCCATGCCACACTTGCAAGTCAATAAACTTGGTTTGGAAAATGCTTTTGAATACAACTTATGAACATGACTTGCTCAAGAGGGCAATTACAGTCTGAAAGCCCCTGCAGGTATTTATTACGGCTTATTTGTGTATTTATTTGGCCTAAAGCAAATAAAGCAGACATAAAAAATGTTGAGCCCACAACTCCATAAACCATGTAACAAACCCTTAAATCCTTTTTCAAAGAGAGTTTCTCACTTTGCACAAAATGCTCCAATATTCTTGTGGCATCCAGTTATTTTGTACTTTAAATCCCTGCATCAGCTACATTAATTGTTTTAAAAGTATATCCGTAAAAGTGATAAGGAAAATGTATAAAATATTTTTTGTTCAGATGTCTAATATGAGTCTACCTCCACAAAAAAAAAAATAGTACCCAGAGCAGGTACTTGTTCTATGTAAATAGAAATGCTTTTCAGAAGGTGCTGCCACTGGACACATTTGCATGAACATTATGCATGAATTTTGCATGGCAATTTAGTTAACAGTTTTTGATTAGAGAAGCATTACAAGCAAATGCATATGTGAATATGGATGTTCTACAAACCCTTTCAGGCTAGTTCTAAGGTGTCACCCAGTGAGACTCTGTGAAATACCCATAAGAGTTCCAGTAATAGTTCTAATTGCAGGCAGGTACTCTGTACTCTAAGCCAGTACCTGGCAGGTAAAAAGGTGTAAATGGGATAAAACATACCAGCACAAACTACATGGCTTGAGCGTGGCAGCGGTACACACTTCAGCAGTGCAGACCTGGACCACTTTGGCTAACTGTGTAGCAGAAGGTGCTCATGCTCAATAACACGAGACCTAACACTAGTCTTGTTCCAGCATAAAGGAAAAAAGGAAAAAGTATCTCAAGTGTGGATACCTAAAGAAAGTGCTTCATTTGAATAAACAATCTGCTTTATCTTCTTTATTTGGTTTTATCTTCTTCTTTGTCTGAAAGTGTCTTATGGTTTAAGTGAGTATTCGCGTAATAATGACCAGTTCCTCTGTCTACACTGGTGATGTAACACTGAAGGACTCTGGAAACCTCTACCAATGGACCACACACTTCCTGTGTTATAGTGAATTGTGACCTGCAGTGGGTGGGTACTTTGGCTCAGTGAGTTCAGAGTAAGCTCTCCTCAGGAGGGCAGAGGAACTGAGCTGCTGATTACCTCTCCTTTTTTATCTGACTTAGGATGTAATGAAGATGTGAAATGAGAGGTGGGGCAGGATCACTTCAGGCCAGGTCAATCCAGGCCATTCTCTGCATCAAACAATATGAGGCAAACAAGATAATCAATGGAAAAGGCAAGAGAAGGGGTGTGGCTAACTCTGGGAGCTATGCTTGAGAATAATTACCAATGCTAAAATTCATTCTTGGACATTTTGGTGCAATTACAAGCTACAGGCTAAACACTGCCCCTATTGGTCAGACAGACTGAGGGGTGGAGTCAGGCTCTAATCCTGTCAGCATGCAAAGGTGTAGTCTAACACTTGCACTGTTCAAACACTTTTACTGTTCAGCCAATTTGAATGACAGGTGTAATATTTGCCATTGCACGTCAGTAATGGTTTGTTTAAGTTATCAGTAATCGCCTGTTAGTAACAGCTTGGCCTATGTTTCCTTGATGTGCATTACATTGAAAATCTGTCTTTCCTCTTTTAACAATTTTCAATGCTTTGCCAATATCTTGGAGCATTTGCTAATGTACATAACATTGTGCTAAGCTAAAGCTGAATTCTGAGCTATGCGCAGCTCACATCTGCTCACATCTGATTGCAAATAAACAAGCAAGAACACATCCCGATTTTCAGTCCTATTAAAGCTATAGAAAACACTGAAATCATTCACTGAAATAGGACAAGCTATAATAAACCACATCAAATGTTCAGATTACACGGTCATTTGCATTTGACTGTCAGTTCTCTGCTTCACTGGGCCCTTTTTCACGTGTTTAATCCCTTCTGACAGAGACATATAAAGTAGCCATGCATACCTGTAAAACTGCACTTTTAGTCCCTCTGCCAAAACAGCCTCTCCACAGGGTCTACTACACATAAGCTACATTCGATGAACTGCATATGGTGTGAGTTTTTGGGTGGGGAGTAGCCCTGTATTTTTAGCTAAAGCCTATTTTTAGGCACATGTCTGTGTTGCTCTTCTCTTAAGTTTGATCTTGAATCCAGAGAGCAAGAAATGAAGCTCTACAGGGACTTTAAACCATGGAATTCTAAACAGAGAGAGCATGGAAACCTTTTTCCCCCTTGTGATGGAAACACTGTTTCCATATCAACCGTGAGACTCGTTGATTTTGTTCTCCTAAAACCATTTAAGGAGATTTTGGGATACTCTAGAGCCACAGGAACCCTGCGAGATGCAAATGCCCAGCTTTTCTTCTAGACAAACATCATTTGGCCTATGGAACCTTCAACGTCGTTAATTTTTATTAACTTTACACAAGCCCAACCAAAAGCAACAGAGTGGAGAAAAGGAGAACCGTTGTAAGTCAGCAGCTCATCCATGCGAATGCTGTTGGTCCTGATCTCTGGTCTGTTGAACTGCCATGCACCAAAGAGATGGGTTGGGCCTTCACATGACTGTGTGATCCGCACTGTCATTGGCTGGTGTACAGCCCAGCCCCAGTCTGGGCACTGTTGAACAGAAAGAGAGAGAGAGAGAGAGAGAGAGAGAGAGAAAGAGAGAGAGAGAACAGGGAGGGGTCAAATAGAGGGTTGCTATGGCAGCCAAAACATAGCATGTGTTTAAAACATGGTACAGCTCTGTGCCTCCTTACTGACCTCTGAGTGATGATAATGTGGACATGAAATCAGCACATCGCTGGAGTGGAAAGTGAAAGAGGGAGAGACGTATCAGATGGGTTATGGAGAAGGAAGCTTTTCAGGTATTTACTGAACTGGGATGCAGGGCTCTGCTTGTAACACACCATCAGCCTGGTGCTTGCGGGTTTGAACTGCAGCATGTAAGAAGCAAAATCTACAGACGATGAGCATCTGTTATTAACATTGTGTGCTGTAGCTCAGGCTTACCGTTACCGAAGTGTAGCACGTGTAGGACGAGATTCAGAAGAACAGTGATTTAACTGTAAATAAAAGCTTTGGAAAACAACAAACCTGCAACACAATATATTTAACAGAGTAAGCAGTGTTTAAAAGCGTTTGGTTATGTGTTGGTCTCCTATGTCTGTCAGCCTATCAACAGGTTTGAAGCTCTTATGGCTTTTGATGAGGTCTTGATTTACCATGTTGTGTCAGATCATTGCTATGCGAGAGCACTTTGTTTGCCATTAAGGGAAGAAGACAACATTTGTTCTCTCTAATGATCAGTTCCTGCCACAAGTATACTGGGACCGTAGAGCTGTTGACCCTTCCGGCCTAATGTCCCTGTGTGTTTTAGTTATCTAAGCAAACACTAACACCTTCCATTTATATCTCTATGCGACCAACGTGACATGAAACCAATATTACTTCAAGAGCTCATGATCCTTCCGTCTCTTTTCCCATCCATCTCCATTGTGTGAGCAGATCGGCCTTGGTGAATGTTCATCTTCAACTTCAGGAAGTTATGCAGGGTAGATAACAGGGGATGAAAGGAGGGGTCGGCATTCCCGGCCAAACTCCTGAACCGGAGTCTGAACAAGGTCGTTAATTAATAAAGGCCGGGAAAAAGCATTTGTTTTCCCGTGTAGCTGAACACAAAATTAAGGTCTTATCTGCAGCCTCCAGATGCTCAGTCCCTGGAGATGAACCCATGGAAATGTACCATTCTGCACATCCAGCCCAGGCTTGAACCTCCAAACAACAACAACACTTAATTACCTTTCCATCCTCTGGACCACAGTACTGATGGATAATCAGTACATGCTGGAGCAAGAAGAGCCCACAACAGTGGTACAACTGATCAGAGACAAATCTCAAACCCTCACCTTTCAACGGTGCACTCATTTTATGTTCAGCTCTCTTTTTGAACAGTGTTCTCTCTCTTTCTTCCTTTGCTCACATTGAATGTGTTCTGGCATTGTGCCCCCCCCCCCGTCCCCCCTTCCCCCCAAAACAAAAGATGGTGTCCCAAGGGTCTAAGTGGCTATATAAAGTCCTGTGCCTCAGAATCCCTCAGTACTATTGCCCCATGGTCTTCCCACAGCCCCACTGCCAAGCCAACACACATTTTCCTGGCTGTGGTTCAGGAAAGTGCTGCTCCAAGCCGAAGGATGGAAACTTCAGGGCCGCTTTTGCCTGGATACAATAAAACACACACAAACACAGTCCAGGCTGAATCAGAGTTAAGTAGACAGTGTGTCCTTTATCACCTGGGAGCTCACCCTCAGGATACCTCTCTTATCTATGCTCCATACCCATTAGCACCAGGCACAGACACACAGGCCTGACAATCACTTCCAGGCATCAGCATGTAATAACTTATTTATACACTCTTTCTTAATATCCCACCGTCAGTACAGCACACACACCATCAAGGGAAAATATCTGAACCACTCCCCCCCCCCCCACCCTTGTTTGGGGTGAGTGAGTCATTTTTGCCTTGAGAAACAGAGTTCCCTTCTGCAGTAAACGCAGTGGAGGCAGTGGAGACGCTCTTTCTCTGGACTGTTTATAAGAGAGCGAAGCAGGATATCAGAAACTTGCACAGTCAAAAAAAAAGGAAAAGAAGCTTTATCGAAGTGCAAAAGCGTAACACAGAGAATGAGCATAACCTAGGTCAGGCAGAAATGTCTCCCTATGTCAATTAACACTCACCTGGGAAGGGAAGTGTGGAGATATAACGATGTAGGTGGACTATGGTCAGCATTAGAATTGCAGGATCCATTAAACACAATACGTATTTGACCCTGACCACAGGAAGGGGTACGGTTTGCTTTGATGTTGTAAGCCATGCTCTTTGATGAAGATATTTTGCTTGAGAGCAGACATTTTCTGGAGATCTGCCTGAGCCCCTTACAAATACCGACACTACGTCCGAAACTGACATAAAGCCACACATACTTATACAGTGACACAATTTCTATAATGTTAGCCAAAACAAATATGAGACAAAGCCTGTCAATGAGAAATGCAAGTTGAAAAAGAGAAGGAGAAAGACTATAGAGTGTTTAACTTGCAGGAACCTTAACAAATGCTTAACACTCTTTATCACCGCAACACAACCAACTTCAAACTCCCACTTTCTCTAAACACACTATTCTGGCTGTCCCTAAGTTTAATCCATTATGCAATGCTGGGGTGACCCGCTCTTTCCTGCTTGTGTTTTCAGGCAGGACATTCAAACAGTGATGAATGTGATCTCTCAGTTAAAGTGAGATCCTCTCTGATGTGTGCTGTACAGTTTAATGGCCTGCCAGTCCCCTGCAGCAATCTGGATCCTGATAAACACTGGATCTTGCACTTCTCAAAGACAAAGACATCCTGGTCTCTGCTCTCACTCTGGAACATCCAGAGGTACTAGGAAACTAGCTTTTACTCTCAAAGAAACCTTTATTCACACTGTGGTAACAGACCCATCTGCATGTATATCTGATTCAGTTATTCACACATAATAACTGCAAGAAGGGACACTGGAAAAAAGCACCTGACTCATGGTTTTATCAAGCACAAGAGGATTTTGATTTACTCAAAGCAACATTATCACAAAATGATACAACAAATAACATTTTGAACACTTTCCATAACCACTATAATAATAATAATCTCCTTGCTGGTAACCAGAAGCCACAACTGAAGGTATTTAGCCAGCTACTACGGCTTAAGCATAGTTAGCGGCTTCATCATGGAGCAATGTGAACATTCCCTGGGCAGGATTCCTAGCACATGTGTAGGCCTGCATCTGTCTCCTTCTGGAGTGTCCTTCCTCTGAAACACACATGCTCTATGTTTGATCTTGGAGACAAAGGGCTGACTGTGATATTGCCAATTGTGTCTGCTGGAAGTTAAAAAACGAAACAGATGTTGAGCGTTATTATAAAGTGATGTCAGTAGGCTAAAATTATCTGAGGACATCCCTGTGCTTTTCTGCATGCACTGGATGGAGGAGGGGGGTTAGTATGGGGGGGGGGGTGTGAGGGCAATGCTCGAGGATTTCTTCTTTCTTCTATGGTGGGGAAATTCCTCCTTCTGAATATGGAAGTCCACTGCACTAGAATTACGAACATAAATCTTTGCTCTGAGACCCCTCGTGGACACACCCTCATCCTCTGGCTCGCATTGTGTTCCTGTGCAGTCGGCGGTAGCTTGTGGAAGTGACGGCATGTGTTTTCAGACACGCAACGTTAAAACGATCCCTCGGTTACAGGCTGGCTGTTAAAGCGTGACTGTGGCTAACAACCCCTGACCTGCACAGCCAGTCCTGGCACCTTGCACTGCTCGTAAGGGAAAGAACGTATCGAGAGATGTGGCAAGACGGCACAAACTATCTGAGAAGAGTCTCAGTGAGTGGTGGAGGAGGACATGAAGGGCCATTAAAGCATCAGTGGTGGAGATGAGAGAGAAGGTGGTGTAACTGAGCCAGTGCTTCAGGACTGGCACAGCACAGAGAAACAAGGCAAAAGGGCTCAGAGCAGAGCCCAAAATTGTCCACATGAGATTCTCAGAATCTAGATCTTTTTCTTTGATATTCGCTTTTAAGAGACTTGGCTTTGTAGTGACTTTTATGAAATTGTTTAAGAAAGTAATTTGTGCATTTTGAACAACTGGGGGAAAGATTAAAGTCAGTGGGTGAATAAACAATAACCTCATTAGGTTTTTCCATTCTTGAATTGTTTTTTCCTGGATTCCAGCTCTGCCCATTAGAAGCAGCAGGCTGCTGAGTTTGAGCCCCTGTTTCAGCAAACTCACATCATAAACCGGAATCAAATCCAGATCAGCATTTGGGGTTACCTAAGGGGACTGTTGCTTTATTTCCACCAAATCTAACATGTGCATGTGTGTGCATACCTGTGAGGACATGTAATCAAGAACTCCCTTGGTCTCTGTGTAACTTATGCAATTTCTATTCTTCAAATATTTTTCAATAAGAAGGAAACTCTTCTCTATTCTCATTATTCCATAGAACCTGTAATTCTTATCTCTGAGCCTTTTCTTTTCTCCATGGCGACTGATACTGTTTACTTCTGAAAAGGGTTGGTCTGATGGAATCTGTGGAATGTCTGCACAAAACATTCAAAAAATATATACTGGGCTTCACAAGGGTGGAGTGATATGAATCAAACCTTGTTTTGAAAGCAAGCATCTATTCCATCTGGAAGATGTTTAAAAGGTGTTGTCTATGGTTTTGGAAATATTTATCTATATTTTTCTCCTCTCTTGCTGAATACACTCACACAAACGCACACACACGCACCCCAATCCTGCAGTACACTGTAAGATAACACAGTAGGATAAGAACACAGAGATGTGTGTTTAGCTTGCTGAGTCTTATAACTGTGTAGTAGCAGCTCTCCAAGTGACTGGTGAGGGCAGTAGGACATAGCAAATACCGCACAGTGTCTGTTCACACTCCTTGGAGTTACTGTGAGCTCTTAAAATTTATGACATGGAAGAACAGAGAACTATTGGACTGAGGGAGAGGCCGTAGCTATTGATGTGTCTGGATAATAGATGGCTGGACCTGACCAAACTCTGGAGACAAAACGACGCTGGGACTTAAACATTGTTGGGGAAAGTTTAAAACAGAGATTTTCTCAGCGGCAGTGCAGTCTTATTTTATTCTTATATTTGGGGTACTTGCACATTGATTTATGACCTGGTAACTACTCTTTGTAATAATATGTGTGTACATGTATGTGTGTGTGTTTGTAAGTGTATATGTGTTTGTGTAAGTGTATATGTGTGTGTGTGTGAGTGTGTGTGTGTGTGTGTGTGTGTGTGCAGGTTCACGTGAGTACACGCGCATCCCTCCTGAATGCAGAGGTGTTGAGGAGAGGAATTTTCCAGGCGTGTAGTGAAAGGGGTGAGTGTGGCGCTGCCTCCCCAGGTCCTCTGCATTAGCACCAGGCAGCAGGGGAAGAACTGGGCCCCTCCCTCTGGCTTACTCGATTGTGTAAGGCTCAACTTGCTTAACCAGGGATTCACTCAATGCAGCACATAGCCAGAGGGCATCTATTTTGGCAGGATAAGGGTTCAGCCTGGCTGAGGTTGGTCAACACTTTACACGTGATAGGACGCTGGTCCTAGTGCTCCGACAAGGGAGAGGAAATCTAGAACCTTTGGCTAACCAAATACCTTCTGTCTGACTAGATGGTGCATTGGTAGTATGACAGAGGAATTGGTGGAATATATTACACTTCAGATTAGTGGTTACTGGTGTACATAAATAAGCAAATGATAGCAACTGGAAAGTAATCTGAAGAAAGTTTTGAAATATGCAAGATCAAATAATCTGGATACTGAATCATTCCACTACCATTGTGTCATGACATGTTGACAGATTTTGAGACAATAAACCCCTGGAGAACCATTTCCCCTGCTCCCAGCAAAAACAGGCTCCACAGAGAAGTTTCTTATTCTGCTGCAATGTAGTTACCAAATCGTTGCCACAGAAACGTACACAAACCACGGCTGACTCCTAGAGGTAGTGACTGTTCATTTCACAATGATCAGATCCACAATCTGGCCTGGAATCGGAATAAATCGGAAAGGACAGTCTGAGGTCAAATGGAGATTAGCCCAAAAGCAATACCAAAACACACCTGTTAGCAAAACAAATTTCACAATTAACTGTCCTTTAATTGATGTTCCAAAATAACGCTAGCGGCAAACTGTTATTAGCTTTGTTCTGTATTCATTAGCTCATGCTTTTAGAATGAGAGAAATGTTAACAGGCCAGGCTGTTCACTGACAGCTTGAAGTGAAACAGGTTTTCTCACTCTCATAAAGAGTGTCATGGCTAACTCTGACTGAGATTACTAAAGCGGATCACATAGAAACACATGGGCAAAATAACAACAGTCGTATCCATCTCTGAAAAACCTAAACTATATACAGTCTTTTCCAGAGCTCTCCACTCTAGCTAAAGATGATGTTGTTTATCAATTTGATCTTACATTAAGAATATACATGGAATCTAAGATTACAAGAAGATAAATCTACTTAAAGAAAAATGATTTTAAAATCAATATTTTCCTCAAAACGACTCATCACAATCTCTGGCAAACCTGGATTTAATGTTCTAGTAAATATTACTTGGTTTTGCAAGGCTGTTCTTAAACCTCTTATAAGGCTGGATGAGGTTGGACCACAGAAGGGAGGATTGTTCAGGAGACTGTTACAAAAGTTGTGAGTCATTTTTGTGTGGATTTGAAGACATGCTTTGGATCACTGTCCTGTTGGAAGTTTCAACTTCGATCCAGTATTTGCTTCCTATGAAAGGTGGCAATGCATAAATAAACAGAGATGCAATATATTTGAAAGAATTATTCCGATTGAACTGCCAGTTAATACTTTTTAGTTAAAAGCTCCAGTGGAGTATGTCAGAGGTGAAGAACTGCACAGAGTAAGAGGAGAGAGGGTTGGTTGAGAGGCTGCTCAAACCTGTCTCTATACATTCATGTACTGTATAGCATTACCTCAAACTGTAAGAATCCAACACAGTTTACTTGTCCGCTTGGTTCAAGTTCTTTGAAAACATTACAAAGAATGCTATCAGTAAGTCTTGTCAGGGAATAGACTCTGGCATGTTTTCAGAGATTTCCATACTCAAGGTAGGAGGGTAAACATAACAATGCATCCTGGGATATGTATGACCTATAACACATTCACCAAACCCACATAACATGGCCTCATACTAACATTGCAAAGCCAGAAGCTTTACAGATCAGTGGAGGCAAACCAAAAGATATGCGTGAAAAGAACACCACGGATCCCTGTTTAACTCATGCCTACATACAGTGAAGATCCTGGACCTCTTTGTGAAGCCATCTGATCTGATAAAGTAGTTTTGTTTTAACAGACTTTTAACACTTTGTCCCAGTTGTTGTTGCAAGGCATGGCAGATGCATCAGTAACATTGTGGTTCATGCTGGGAAGATTTTCCAAGAACTTTGCTTAATGCAAGATTCTTGCCATCAATCACTTGCAGAATTCTGCTTAACAATAGCCTTTAACAATAGACTGTATTGCTATCAAACCAGTTAAATACATAAGCACCAGGGCTTGCAAAAACAACGTAACTCAGCCACCTGTGCGACAGGTATGCAGGGAGATCTTGCTGTTCTTGAGACCTGGTGCTGGCTCAAGCACCGAGATTAGATTCCCGGAAACACATTCCTCCAGCAAGCATGGACCAGTGCAGTACACAGGGTATGAGTGATGGTTCCAGGGAGCACAGTTCAGCTTGACTGAATCATGCTAGTAGTCATAATCGCAAGATAATGCCCAAAGATCATACCCTAAGAAGCTGTTCCAGCAATCAGATAATCACTTCCATTTAATTACTTTTCCATGAAACCTGAGGTGAGCAATCCCAGACAGGCGTTGTTGAGGAGTAAAAACTGTCTTCTTCGTCTTGGCATGTCTGTTGCCTCCAGGCTTTAAAAATGTATATTTAGTCATGTTCCAAAACACAAATGTTCAGAAGAATGTGGAGCTTGGAGGTGGTTTATTCACCACCCACCTGATTCGAACATATATACTTAGCAGAAACAACTCGTAGGTGGAACGTTAAACTGCAGCCCATCTGATGTCATGCATAATGTGTGTTAGGTATTTTCCATCTCGTCACTGGTCAGTTGCTGACCAGAGTACTGGTGTTGGCTGAGTGTGTTTGGTTGGCAGGCCCCTCTCAACCCAGCAGTGAGATGTAAAAACCTCCAGCAACACCGCTTTGCCCAATACAATCATAATATAAGAAGGGAATCACCTCCGTTCTCCATGCTCCACTCACAAAACTTCACAGGTCAGATGATTCCATGGTGCCCCAGCTAAAACCAAAGAACAGGGCGATTGTGTCTTAGTGCTGCTGGAATTTGAACTCTCAGCAGTAGAACTAACATTGCACCCAACTGGGCTTTTATTGTGTGAGTAAGGTCAGTGGTTGGGGGGTTAACACAGGGCCATTTGACACCCAGTCCTCCCCTTTGTAATGTATCACAGCAGAACACAGGGGTCTCCCTGTTTTGTTCACTTTCTTGCCAAGGTGTAACCCTTCCTTTTTGTGAAATGGAATTGTGTTATTTTCCTTCTTCCCAGGAAAAGATGTAGGAGTGGAAAAAGGGCAGGACTGATGAGGAATGGCTATGCAGCACTGAGCCAGGAATCTGTGAGCTGCCTCTGATCTCCTCCTCTAACGTCCACCCTCAGTCCTTCACGGATAGGTGACACCACGGTGATGTCAGCCACGGGCAGGGAGAAGCAGGGGGACAGGGCATCCTGAACGGAATCCCCACTCACATTCCAGAGTTTGTGGCTTAGGCTCTGCTCCACCTCACCATCTCCCTCCTCCCACACTGTGAAGAGACAAATCCTATAGGCTAAAGCAGAGAAACGGCAGAGAACAAGGTTATCAGTGCAAGAACGTTATGTAAACACCGTGCCACTAATGGCCTGTTACTGCACTGAGTGTGTACTCTACTCTCTCTCTTCCACACACATAAAAAAAAGATCTTTACACACACAACATACTTTTAAAAGACTCTGCATGTTGTCAGTCTTGCAATCCCAAATGCTGTTGTATGAATGTGTGGGAGGTGCAGCGTGGTGTGCGTATTTCTGCCCGCCTGCCACCACACCCCTCATTATTCATCGGTCCCGTTACCAGAAACAGCTCCCCTCCCTGGCGCACAGATCTGGCGACGCCTGAAACCCCAGCCCCGCTTCCAGAGAGGAGAAATGCATGACCATAGAAGGTTGGTGCACATTCGTGCTTCAGGACGTTTATGGGCCTGTAAATCTCTCCCCATCAGCTGGTCAGCACTGCAGCAGAGCACGTCTGCACAACCAGCAAACCGTGGAAACTTTGTAATATCACTTTTAACGCCTTATTATAGTTATAATTCAAACGCAGATTTGTGTGCTCAGAGGGGCATGGCTGGGGTCATTTAAGGACTTAGTTATAATTAGTTAAAAGGGACATCAAAAAAGTGGCTGAAATTCATTCATGGAATTATGCAGTTACATGTGATCCCACACCACACTGAGTGACACTCACTCACTGCTGGGGCTGTATACACAAACCTAAGTAAGTTATACATCAACAAAATTAGGAAATTATATTAATCTATTTACATGGCTCCTAAGACAGGTAAGGTATTTTGCAATCAAGTGCACAGTGGATGCCTTCTTACTTGAAATGGTCGAGTGTGTGTTGTGCATAAAGTGACATTTTTCTGCAGTTTCCTTTTTTCCCCACAGGATATTTCTTTAATTTGGGCTCTTTTACATCTGCTTCCAATGAGGGGGTCAGTGTCCTTTGCCAAAGTGAGTGAAATGGCAGTGTAGTCCACACACATGCACTGTAGATGAGGAGTGATTTGGGGGGTTTGGCGTGGACTCGGAGAGAATCCATTTATTCATAAACATCACACAGTTTGGTGTGTGTGTTCTTCCCATCTGCTGGACACTTTTGTGAAGGCTGTGTGCTGAAAAGAGGACTTTTCCTGAGCAGGGCAGTCAGGCCTACGACAGGCTGAATCAGGGCCCAAGAGGTACAGAGAGGCACCAACACTACAATATCAATAGCACAAATCACCACAGCAAATGGACAGGACTTATTTACTTAGAACATTACTGTCTGCTATAGTGTACCCATGCTGCAATTCCAAGCATATCTGACGACTGACTGTTTCCTTCCATGTTAAGGATCGGTTTGCAGCTTTGCACTGTAGTGTATGTGACTGATCTGTTCCAGTGTAGGCAGAGGAAAATGAAGCTGTGTACAATGGCAGGAAAGGGAAACTGTTAGGAGATCAGTCGGAGAGAACAGCGCATGGCTGGGATCCTTAGAGCAGTGAGAGCTGGAGGAGGTCACAGTGCTGCCAACATGCAAGCAAAATGATTTCTCTTTGGACTAACATATATTGAACCAGATGTTTTTAAACCTAATCATTTTAAAGTATAGTTTATTTAAAAACAGAATTTATCAATTATAATGTAAGATATGTTTTAATTTAAAGTATTGTATTTTTGCCATGAAGACTGTTATTGAATTATTATATTTTTGTGAATGACAGCTGGGATGAGCCCTGGCTGACCCTGCATCACTGGATGCGGTTGCCGTGGCAGGGTACCGCCCTCCCAGCTTGCCTCGATGCCATCCTGGTTTTTGGGCCTCGTATGTCAGTACCTACGCTGTCTGGTGGCCTCTCACTCACCACCACACTCTTCTCAGATGGTATCTGTAAAACGGCAGCTCTTCAGGTGAGAAGAGACACGTACACAACTCTGAGCTGCAGTTCACTTCAGCTGTTGTTACCAGCGCACTAAAATGCCAGAGGGCACAAAAGGTAATGGCGGAATTTATACTACACAACTGTCAGAATTTGAGTTATAGATTAACTAAGTAGAATAGCAGTTACATTTGGTACTGTATGAGCTGCCACCACATTAAACCCTAGAGAATGTATAAAAATACAATAACACCTTCAAATATTTTGATAACTCTGTTGAATAACATCCATGGAATTCTCCTTCAAATTCACTATGCATGTATCTTTCTCTTTGGTGACCCTCCCGGCTGGTGATAATGTCGAGTTAATGCCGTCGTTTTCAAAACTCCAGTTCTCCAGATCATGTGTGAGGAATCTGGATGCCACATCTGCTTCGATTCCCACACCACAGCTATTTCTACAACTGGGATGGTTCATCCAGCAGCTGCCTGATTCCCTCCTCCAGAGAGAGAGAGAGAGAGAGAGAGAGAGAGAGAGAGAGAGAGAGGGAGAGAGAGAGAGAGAGAGAGAGAGAGAG
>JAOYMR010000009.1:2877977-2895247 GCA_025802075.1 Tenebrosternarchus preto | reverse complement strand
TGTTGAGAAAATGGTAACACAAGATTTGTATGAACATGATACAAGTGAATGTTTTTATTAAAGTACATACCTTATCGGTAAATAGAAATAGAATTTGTGATTGAAAACTAACCCCTACTAAACCATCAACTGCATCTTAGCCAAAATAAACCCATTATTACCACATGGAGGATGATAAATTGTTACTTTCAGGATTTTTCTACCTACACATTCATGAAAATCATTTATGTACACTATAAAACGTTCCTTTATTCACCTTTAAATACATAAATCAATAAACCAGGTAGTTTTTATTCAGACTCTCGATTGGTTATTCAAGCATTGGTCATTGTTAAAGATTAGTATGTGATATCAACCAGGCAACACTGGATCAAATGATCACTCACTCACTCACTCACACACACTTCACATAGGCTTTTCAGTGCACTTTAAAATTTTAGTTATAGTAAATGCACTTCTTAGAATTCCACTCATACCTGCTTTTGTAACAGGTGAGTTGCTCCATGTTATATTTGATCAGTTGATTTTGCTTCAACCAATCAAAGGCTGTTCTTCATTATGCAATTATGAGGTATAGACTGCACTTTTACATCAGAGCTCCTAATGAACATGCATGCCAGGCAATGGAATAAAAATGTAAAGTAAAATCAACCACATGTAAGGAGGACTACAGGTGTTCCTGCAAAACTTGTCTCAAATCGGATACCACACTGAGGCCTGTTGGTATAAGTAACATGGGGAGGAAACACCCAAAAGCCATTCCTAAGCAGTACAGCATAACCATCCAATCAACAACTTCAAAGAACATACATACAAACTGGTGTAATTCTCCAGGATTATACATTATTGGAACAAACTGAAGGAAATAAACAGATTTAAAACTCTAATATCCAACTGCTTCCATGTTAATAGTTTGAAAGGGCTGCAGCAGAATGTCCCTGCTGAGTTCAGATCAGAGTGATTACAGCCTCACACCGCCAGAGTGAAGACAGATTCACTCCTTCGTTTCCAGTAATCTAAAAGCCTCTGCCAACGTTTAAAGTACAACTATACACGTAAATAAGTACTAGAGTTTTGAATCCTTATGTCAGGCAATATTAAATTCAATAATCAAAGAAAATGTTTCACTATGAAATAACTGAAATAATTCCTACAGCAAGTGCACAGGAAACAATATAAAGGCCAGTAGTATGTAAAGTCTATATGCCCATCCTAATGTTTACAGGGGTCCAGCGTCACCAGAATTTAAGGGCTTTATTTGGGTTGCAGTGTAGAAGACGAGTACAACGGTGGGGATTATTTCCAGGGCCGGCTGCTCTGTGACCGGGCACTGTCTGAACCCTGTCGGCTATGGCGGGCACTGGATGCTTTAGAGTGGGCACTGCCAGTGGACATTCTGCTGCTCAGGCGACCTGGGCATGGAAAGAAATATAATAGCACACCAGTTAGCAAAACTTTTATATGTGACTGATGCTTTTTCTTATGTAAAACAAAAACAGTCAAAAGTTGCCAACATGCAATGTTATTCAATATAAAACTTAACTCAATTAATATAACATTAATGGCAAGATCCTGCTTGCTCCAAGCTTGTATTGTATCGCCACCTACAGGTTAGTAGAGTATAATGATAAAAATAATATTTGGTAACACTTTATTTGAAGGCCACCTACATAAGGACTTCATAACACATGCATAAGAACTGAATAAGATATTTATAAAGCAGTACTTGAACATTTATGAATGCCTTATGGCAGTAATCACAAGAAGACACAAAATGTTTTATGAAGTAACATAACCTAACACGTACAACCCTAACCCTGACATATGGGCTATAGGACTGTCATATATTTTTATTCTGAAGAGTTTTTTTTTTTTTATAAATTATGAATAACAAGTGGAACAGGAAATATTTTGATATTGAACTGAACTCCATTTTCAGCTGCACATTGTTTAGAACTCATTTTAGCAATGACATTATAGTCACATTAGCATGATGGTTGCACTGAGACATCTGTTTGAACCTATGTTTTATACAAAAATATTATTTTAAACAATGATGATAAAAAATCTAAACAATAAAAATATAGTAAATACCAGAAGACACATGCACAATAAAATATATTACTTATGTTAGGTTAAAAAAGTGCTATTTACTTCACAAATATGCACTTATGCACTCCTTATGCATGTGTTATGTCAATAAAATGTTCTTTATTTCATAAAACATCTTGTCTTCTTGCGATTACTGTCCTAAGATATTCATAAATGTTCAAGTATTGCTATACAAATATCTTATTCAGTGCTTATGCATGAGTTATGAAATCCTTATGTAGATGGCCTTCAAATAAAGTGTTCCAGAATATTTTCCAAGTAAAAAAACACCAGGACTCAACAACTTGATGTAGACTGGATCACTTACTGCTGGTCTCACTAGGTATGAGCACCTCTTCCAGGTAATGCTGGATCCTGCCAAGGTCTTCAGAAGTGAAACGCCATTTTTTTTCAGCTAGTTGCAGTGTCTGCCGTGATATGGAATGTTTTTGTCCTGAAGATCCCGTTGGAGAGGGAAGACACGAGATGGGAAAAGAGCCTGTCGTCATTCCTTCTGGAAACTTCTGGGCCATCACCTTCAGGCCTTAGGAAGTGATAAAAAAAATAAACACCGATATACGAGAAGGTGGCAAGGTGACTGTGTGTGTAAGAACATAGTTGGGTATTGGAGAGCAATTATTAACTGTTAACAGTAATAAATAGACAGTACTATCTGTGGCAATCATCATATACCTCCAGAGAGCATGAAGAGATTCTCAAAGCCTCTTTCACACATGGTAGTGGCTGCCTGGCTGGCCATCCTCTCATCCTCATCGTACAAGATGATGATCTTTCCCGAGGCATTTTTCTGGAAAAGTGGGTCAAGATTTTTCCAGACACTGCTATTATTTACACTTAATTCAGATCAGTGCCATAGTTTGGAAGGCACAGTAATCAAAGGATACATAATCGAGCACCTCCTTGGTATAAGGATTCATTGTTCTTGATAGAGTTGCAATAGGATAACTGTGTGCTATAAACAGAGACAAAGAGACAAAAATTACAATGAGATTATAAGTTTAGATTTTAACTTTAGTTCGATTTTTAACTACAAAGGCCAGCAGTGCCAATTTAGCCTAACTTTAGTGTCCAAATTTTTTATGTAATCAACTCATATAAGCTACACAGTTTACCTCAGAATTAATATGTGTATAGAAAACTAGCATTTATTCAGTATTCATAAACTGCTGACTATTGCTCACCACTGATAATATGGCACTGATCATAGAGGTCTCTGTCACGGACGTCCAGCAGAAGGTAGGGGCAGTCCTGGTACGGGCGCTCTGTAGTCCCAGGGGTGCACGTTGGAGTCAGGCTTACCATCTTCAATCCGTTCTTATCCAAATCCAGCTCTCCCACGCCACTGATCACACTGCTCAAGATTACAAAAACTCTCACTTTCACCAACCAGGCAAACGTAAGTGATATCACCCCATTCAGCTCCTGCCTCCCCTTAGTTGCTGAGGAGGGAGTGCTCGTGCACTGCTGTGCTCCAGTAGGGTCTTATGAAACCCTGGGTCCTGAGAAAGGGGCCTATCTGATTTAGGCTCTTTGTGGATGTAGAATGGGAGGGGGCTGTTTTCGGGAGGACGAGACGTTTAGATATGCAGGGAGACTTGGAGGCTAGCTGGATTGAAGGTTATCATGTGTATGCATGAACTTGTCAAAGCCAGAATAAAGGCCTGAGGCTACCTTTGAAGTGTGGATCTGGGGGAAAACGCAGCATCGCTGAGCTCATGGTCATCGATGAATGTTAAAGGTTGAGGTGAGGGCTGGGCAGAGCCGTTGATCCTGTCTGACAGGTGGTCCATTTCTACAGCTTCAGAAACATCAGCTGAAACAGATAAACAAACAAAAACATATAAACAGTGAAGAAACTTAAAATAGCCATTGCTAACAAGTAAAAACAAACAAACAAATAAATAAATATTGTAGATGAATACAAATGTGATTAAATAACAATTACAGTAAAACCAGAAACAAACTAACAAATAAACCAAACCAAGAAAAATAATTCTATATTTTGGAAGAAGCTACCTTCAAGTCTAGGCATTTCATCCATTATGTTCTCATTCAGCTCAGACACTGAAGCAACTTGTAACACCTGATAAAACACAGTCTTTAGTCAGACACGTTTACAGATTGTAATTTATCACCAAATGCACATAAAAAAGAATGTTTACAATAAAAGCTGAAAAAAGCCATGTAAATATGCATTTGACTTACCAGCTGAGCAAATGTAGTCACTTTGAGTCTCTTAAAAAGTTCATCTTTTCTATATCTGTAATCTGAGAGAAAATACATTCATAACAATAAAAGAAAAAAATAAAACTGTCTTATCACTACAAAGCATAAGCATCTACACTGCAAGATGATGAGCGAAAAACAGATTTTAAAAAGCATCCATTTTAAAGCACGTATTTAACATTTCACAGAGGTCACAAAATCTCTCACCTGGATCCTGGGCATCACCGTTTTTGACGTTAACCTCATCAACAAACAAATTGCACAGATTCATCTCTCTATTATCTGTCTGCATGCTGGCCAACATAAACAGCTGCAACCTGCCTGAGTTCAGCACAGTTCCCACTTAAACACTGACAGACGCACTGCCCGCGTCTCCTTTAAACGCTGGCCAGCATTCCAAAGGCCAACTTCACCATCTAATCCTGCTCAAGAGCAAACTCTCACACTGCTGGAAAGTGTTACACGTCCTCAAACCTGACAAAGGAATTACTGTAATCTACAGTACAATAAGACTCCTCTGTTTATCCAGTCAAACCAGGGAATGGGAGTAGCTTATCCGTGAGAAATCTGAGAGACACTGCAACAAAGTGGCCATTCTTTTGGAAAAAGTCAGGCTATCAGGCCAGAAAATATCAGCAGACAGAGTTTCTCCTATTTGCCACAATTAACAGACAAAAATGAAACAAGGTACCTGCCTAAATGCTAACAGTGACTAATAACTAATAGATGTTAAGTGTATTACTTTACTATCAAGCAAAATTGCACTGTTGGTGATTTCATAAACCAGTGTACTTAAGTTCATCGCAAGGTATATTTGTGGAGATTAAAACATTATCAAACTGATCCACCCAAAACAGAACTTACTTTTCTTTATCTCCTCCAGCCTTTCAATGTATTTCGTCATGCTGCAACCTGTAAAACACTTATCATTACTTTTTCCAAGGTGTTTATTAGATGAAGTGACTCCTTGATTATGATTTCAAATGAACAAAAACAAGAATGTTACCTGTATCAATCCTTGTTTTTACATGTTGATATTTAGGGTTTTGGGGGATTCTCTTTTTCAAGTACTGGGGAAAAAGGGGGAGTTATTTCAAAATGGGACAAGCAGTATTTTTAATGGGTGCTATCTAACCGGAGCTATCTTGTTTCAGCTACCAGAAAGTCATCAAATCAAGCCATAACTTATCAGCGAGGGAAAAGATAACGCTCCGTCCGTCATTTGGTTGCTAACCTTACGAGTGCAACCAAGTTTTGCAAGTAATCATCCAGCATTCAACCGGACGTTTGCCCAGGTAATACAGAAATCGTGAACCATGGTGTCAAATAACTAGGTTAACGCAAACTGTAGCTTCAGTAGATAGCTAGCTATCAAGATGTATAGAATGTTAATTTAACAGACATAGCTAGCTAGTTCTTTTCAAACATGTTTCTTTAGCAGAAGCCGGTTTGATGAGTAAATCCAGAACAAAAAGCAATGTCTGACCTCTGTATCTCCAATACTCCGTTTAGTCGACATCTTATTACCTTCCATAAGATTAGCAACGTTAGCTTCCGAAATAAAAGCACTACAGCATTGATTACTTGAACAAGAATGTAGCTGATTGGGCCATGCTCTTTCTTATCCAATCAAAAAGCTGTTTGTAAGACTCACTTACGTTTGGAGCTGTTGCTAAGCAGCAGTAGCGTGCACCACAGCAGTTTGCAATAAGCTTTCCTTGAATGCTTCAGCCAACTTTATCTAGTTGGCTAGGTAGCGTTATCCACCTGTTGTATGGATTGAATGCGTTAAAAGTCATTAAGATGCGTATTTCGGGTCCGACATAATAAGAATTGATTGTTTTGTTTGTGAGTTTTGACACATTTTCATAAAATGGCTAGCCACGAGATTATATAGGTTGCTAACGTTAGTCCGCTAATTTCTCTTCAAAGGACAGATAGGATCTATCATGCCTGCTGCCTTGAATAATGTTGATTCGGCCTCTACTTCTTGCGGCCTTGTGAGTAGCCACAATTACGGTGTAATAATGGTGTAATAAAGGTTGTTTGTTAGTTAACTACATAATGTTTGGACAGAATCGACCTTTCGAAGTTCGATTATTTCAGACTACACCAAAGATACGCAAAACCAAAACGCGCCTTGTTTGACCAATGGGAAACAGTTAGCTAACCTAGCTAGCTTAGTTTTAAAATGATCCACCGATTGAACCACCAACAAATTCTAGACGTTTCTACTTCTAGCTAACTTCTAGCTAACTTCTAGCTAACTAGAAATGGCATCAGTTTTGGTAAGTGAGCATTTAACGTTACTTAGCCAAGCCTATTAGCGGCTTACTTAGCTGACACTTTGGCTACTTTTAATACAAGCTATAAATTTATATCTGAGCAAGCTAGTTAGCTTACTAGATATCATGTTGCTACTGGAAAAGTAGCTTTATCATATAACTGGGATGCAGCTATCTGTCAAGTGAAAACAATGAGAGTAACAGCTTATCTAGATAGTGTTATGACTTTTTTACAGATTTAACTAGCTAGCCCTCTAACGTTCAGGTTTGACGATCAATAATGTCAGATCAGGCTGAGGCTAACGAAAGTTAATAGTTTTAGCTATTTAAATAGCTACTCCCCCACAGTCGGTCTAATTATCATTCTTGTTATATGACTGCAAATACACAAATACATGATATTATTGATGTAAATATTGGAGCTTGTTCACAAAAACCAAACTGTCTTCCTATTTCAGGAGGATCCCACCCTTGAGAGGCATTTTAGAGGTCACAAAGATGCTGTCACGTGTGCAGATTTTAATCCTAACCATAAGCAGCTGGGTATGTAGGCAGTATTTCTGCCTGACGTTTTTGTTATATACCCATTTTTCTGTGCTCCATTAATTTTTTTTCTCAATTTTCTCAGTGACTGGATCAAATGACAAGAATGTAATGATCTGGAACCTCAACCCCAAAGCAAGAGCTTTCAGATTTGTGGGACATAAGGATGTTGTAACTGCTGTCCACTTTTCACCATCTGGTCACCTGGTGGCTTCCGCATCCAGAGACAAGACCGTGCGTCTGTGGACACCAAACATGTAAGTAAGAACATACCAGAGGTAACATCTGCACATTTGGTTGAATGGGTTGGAGCTTAGGTTAATATGCCAGAAGTGTCTGAGTGCTCTCTGTTGTTGCATGCCAGCAAGGGAGAGTCCATGGTGTTCAAAGCGCACACGGCCACAGTACGTAGCGTAAGCTTCTCCAGTGATGGCCAGAGACTCGTCACAGCCTCAGATGACAAGTCGTTGAAGGTATGGAGTGTTCATCGACAGAAATTCATCTACTCCCTCAACCAACACACCAACTGGGTTCGCTGTGCAAGGTACACACCTGTTGTTTCTTTGTTTTCAAGTGTGGCGTTAACAGATGTGAAATGAGATAATGGTTGTGCGATTACATTGCTGTTAGCACAGTTTTAGGATTTTCTTTAGACCTTAAACATAAGGAAAATCAAAGATGTATGCAAATATTGTAGACTAATAGTCCAACTGCACACGTGCAAAAACGGTTAGGTATCAGTGTTCTCAGTGGCGCTGTTTGCGTGTCAGGTTTTCACCAGATGGACGGCTGGTGGCGTCTTGTGGGGACGACAGGACAGTTCGGCTGTGGGATACGGCCACCCGCCAGTGCATCAACACTTTCACTGACTACGGAGGGTAAGGTCTGCTTTTCCTCCCTTGTGCCTTTAGACATGCATCCGAGAAGAAGAAATGTATTAGTCAGTGGCCATGATAACAACATTACATCATTTTTATTCTCCCACTTTGACTTTCTGTCTCCTTTTCACCCCATCTGTCTAATTTTCAGGTCAGCAACTTTTGTGGATTTTAATATCAGTGGTACATGCATCGCGTCTTCAGGAGCAGACAACACACTGAAACTGTGGGACATTCGAACAAACAAACTTATCCAGCATTACCAAGGCAATTGATATTCTTCCATATTTGTTTACTGCTTTAAAACAAGTTTTAATGATTAGAACTACTGTATTCATTCTACTTTCCTTTGAAACAGTCCATAGTGCAGCAGTCAACTGCTTTTCCTTCCACCCGTCGGAGAACTACCTGATCAGTGGCTCCAGCGACAGCACAGTGAAGATCCTGGATCTGCTAGAGGGGAGACTCATCTATACACTCCATGGCCACAAGGTGGAGCGCTTGCTCAGAACTCTACGAATGCACCACTTGCTGCTCACTTTCTTTGGTGCTGACATTTTGTCATCCTGCCATACTAAATGGAGCAAGCTGCCTCAAAATCCTCTCTATGCTCACAGGGTCCGGTTCTGACAGTGGCCTTTTCTCGACAAGGTGATTTTTTTGCCTCTGGTGGAGCTGACTCACAGGTGTGGAGCCGTGGAATAGGGGTTGTGATGGGTTTTTTACTAGATGGTATGTTATAGTCATGATTCTGACCACCTGTGTTTTGGTGATGCCTGATTCACAGGTTTTAATGTGGAAGACCAACTTTGATGCACTCAACTACAGGGAAATGTTAAGCCAACACAGAAGGCGGGTGTCCCCAGACCCTCCTCCACATCTGACGGACATCTATCCCAGGTCCCCTCATGTCCACGTCTCCCAGAATGGAACTATTGAGGTTAGTACCAAGTCACATGGTACTTCTCCCATCATTTACACAGCAGATCATTTCAATATAAAAGTCATTGCTGTTTTATGTAATGGTAAACGAGTTGTTAATTGACCAGTCTTACTTATTCAGCGTGAACAGATCAAAGCAATAATTCTGTTGGCACAAAATGACGGATTTAATATGAGCTGTCCATGCACGTGTCTCCTCAGGTTAACCCTGTTGTAGCTGACACCCTGTCTGCTGATCCTCGTGTGGTGGAGGTGGGAGAGCGACCTGTCACCACTGCGGTAAGGTCTGATCCCCTAAAGCTGCAAGCTCTTCTAGTGTCTGTGGAAAATCTGTCCTGAGTCTGGAGACTTGGATTGAATTTAGTGAACCCTGCAAATATGGGGGAATCTGAGTCACGACACTGCCTGCACACCGGGCCATGTTAAACAGAAGTGAGTGAGCAGAAATCTTTAAAATGATCCTTCAGAAAGACCAGCCAACAAGAATGTCTACAAGAACTGAGCAGCTTATTTTATTGAGGGTGCAGTCAGTTTTGGGATATTTGCTCAAAGGGAATATGGCTGCACACACACACGGTAGATCCGTTAAAATATAATAATTCATACTCTGTGCTCGTGTGTCACGTAGCCGATCATGTCTCGTACCCCACCATGCTGTTTGTTGTGCTTTGACCTTGTTTGCCACTGAAGTTGATGCTTAATAACAGGATTCTGTGCTCACCCACTCTGCCTAATCAAACTACAAAATACAGCCAAAAATTTAAGGATCGAACGTTCAAAAGTGTTTAATTCAGTTGTGAATCAAATGTCTGAAACAACAATCTTGCCTCTTCCAGATTTCACTGAAACCTAATCGTTTAATTAAGGTGCATGTGCTGTCCATCGTTAAAATCAGTTGCCACTGAACTCAAACCCTCTAAAGCTCTGGTTTGAAGTAACGGAAATTAATTAACATAGAGAAAGATAAGGCATCAGAGCAAACCAGTCACGCAGAACTGTCTCGTGTTTAAAACTCTTCAGGCTCCCAATACATGAAAACCAACAGTGTGTTTCAACTCCCCTGGAGTCCAATGCA
Source organism: Tenebrosternarchus preto (assembly GCA_025802075.1). Taxonomy (NCBI): domain Eukaryota; kingdom Metazoa; phylum Chordata; class Actinopteri; order Gymnotiformes; family Apteronotidae; genus Tenebrosternarchus; species Tenebrosternarchus preto. The sequence continues at coordinate 2,885,186 of JAOYMR010000009.1, read as the reverse complement.
TGGAGAGTGTGTTGACTGAGCTGTGATGGATGAATGAAATACAGCCACCAGGGGGGGATGTAGGCCTTATATAGCGTGTGAGGTGTAGTGAGGGAAATGTAGACATGCAAGTTGTTCTGCCACCTGGTGGTCATCAGGTGTGCTGAACATGATGCTGGTGTTCATTATTATCTCACAAGCAAAAACTTGCTTTATGATAAATGGGTTGTTCAGTTGAACTTCAGGGTTGCATTTATTTTATTGAGAGTGTTGGGGTTTTTGCTCAAAGGGAACATGGCTGCACATGCGGTAGATCCACGGCAGATCCTTTAATATATAATAATTCACTCTGTGTGCTCGTGTGTCACAGAGCAGAATCCTTCTCTCTGCGTGATTCTGTCTCTCGTTCGTTGTTCTTTCATTGTCTCCCGCTGGTCACGTTTTCTCTGCCCGTGTGTCCTGGGTAGCACCGTGTTGTTTGTTGTGCTTTGAGGTGACCTTGGTTTTGACGCTTAATAACAGGATTCTGTGCTCGCCCACTCGGCCTTTTCATTTCAGCAGTACTTCTGTAAACTGTACAGAGAGCAGAAACTTTCCAGCTAAAACCCAGGCACAGCTGAGCAGCGTCGGGCTGGATCACAGTGCCCTCGTGGTCCTGCGCTGTCAGGTTGTCCATATGCGACAGTTCCCCGTGTGAGAGTCCCTGTGCGGACCTGCTTGGTGTGTCTGCGTGAGGTCGGAGAAGAGGAAGCAGGCAGCAGGGTGAAGTCTGACACCGGGAACCTTTCATTATGACACTTCCTGCCATCACTTCCCATTTCAGTGACTCTCCCAGGACTCTCCTTTCAGTTCCTGTGTGTGGGTGTGAGACGGGGAGCGTGCGTGCGTGTGCTGATGCGTTCTCTGGCCTGATGGGTGAGGTCCTCCCTGGAGCATTAGCTCTCAGGCGCTCCTGGACTTTCGCACTGTTAGCTGGGCACACTGCTTCTGAATGGGAGCTCAGAACACGTCAGCTCTCAGCTCACTGACGAGAACAAATCTCCACTGCTTCAAAGAGCTTTTCACGTCCTCCCCTCACTCTCCCTGCTCCACAGCACTCTTCATAGACCGGTTCTTCACCAACTCAAAGCTAATTATTTTAGGAATTAAGACAAGGATGATGATAAATCCACATTTTCATCAGTGAAGCGTTGGTGTTTACAGTGCCTTTTTCTAGCAAGCTCTGGCTGTTTACCAATGATACCTTTTGAAGTTGATCTGCCTGAGAACTGGATTTGTGTGTGTTTGTGTGTGTGTGTGTGTGTGTTTGTGTGTGTGTGTGTGTGTGTGTGTGAGAGAGTGAGTGTGTTTGTTACCTGCTCGGGTATCGTGTTGTCAGAGGTGGAGTGTATCCCTGACGTGCAGGAAGCGAGCGCAGAGTCTCTTCCTGTGGCATAAAGATCAGGGGATAGGGTGGCCTCGAGGTGTGCCGTCGGCTCCGGTGACCAGACGTGACGGAAGGAAGTAGCTAAAGATAGAGGCGCCCCGGGGGAAGGCTCACTTTCCATAGGGAGAGCACAGAGAGAGATCGCCTTACAGGGAGAGGAGATCCACAGCGTCCCTCACGCTTTCCGTCAGCCAAAAGGGGGCGGTTATTGATCTGAGACGAGTCGTGAGAGAGGATGTTCATGAAAGATGAGATGTACACGATTCGTGCTCATGCAGTTACGTGACGTGAACCTGACCTCCAGAGGTAGACGGATAGTTAGGTGCTGGCTGCTTATGTGATGTTGAATTTGTCTTTTTAGATGCATGGGTGTTGGACTGTTTTTTTCTAGAAGCTGCCATTGTTGATCGAGCGTCACTGTGGGGGAAGAAATAAAGACTTATAAGTTATGATCTGACCTTAGGATCTGCAAAAGGTGTGAAAAATACATGATTTTGAGGTTTTATATGCTGGTTATATGTAAAACTATGTAAATGTCTTGTGATTTTTTTTCCTGTAAAGAAGCTGTCAGGAAATATAATTATTTATGATGCTTATAAGGTTTTATCTGAAACATATTTCATAATTTTTCATTTTTGTGGCACTGGTGGGTTTTAAGCCCCTCCCCCCCAATCAGAGGACCATTGAGACCTTGTTAGGCAATTATTATACCTGCCCCACAAAAGAAGGAGGGCTATCTACAACCAACCAACCACCAAACAAGAAAGAAGAAAGAGAGAAATGGAAGAAAGCAAAGGAGAAGGACAGGAAGAGAGAGAAAACGAGAATTTCAAATAAACTATATAGTTTATTTGAAATTCTCTTTTTATATATATGGTATATATGGTACTTTAACAGAAAATAGAGCAGTAGTTGATGTGATAATATATATGGAGAATATATAAGTAGAGTTTATGCATGTAAAGATTGAGATCATACAAGAAGATAAACAGACTGCTTCTGTATGACTGAGAGTGTTTACAGTTATGTAGTTATAGCTCGTGGATAAGTCTGGGTTTATTTCTTACTCATTTTGATTCGAGGATTGTTGCTGCAAATAGCCGAGTTAAAAGCGTCCAATTTAGATCAAATGCAAAAATTTTGTTTTGGATAAAAGTTTTGTTTTTTTTCCCCCTTCATCTATGTATGTGGTGTTTTTGTTTGTACAGTAGATTTTTCAGCATGTGTGTAGTCCTGCATGATTTATTAGGAAGCAGTAGGTGTTTGAGTGTGGGGAGACGTGTTAAGTATGTGTTATGGTTATATAATGGTGGTTGGTGCACTGCTGTATTTCTGTTGTCTTATCACAGCCTGGCTGGTGTTGAGTGCTTTTGTTATGGCAGTGGGCGGCATGTGGACTAGTGTTCTTTTGACCCAGAGCACCCCCCCCCCCCTCCCCCAAACTGTTTCCTGTAAGTGCAGACAGACTGAAGGAAGGCTGAAATGGAAACAGTCTCATGTGGTCTGCTGGATCCAGCTAATCCAAGCATTGTTCCTGGGATCCATGACCGGTCTCCACCCGCTGTTGTGCTATATCCATCCACAGATGATGCTGCTCTCTATAATATGTATGACCTGTATAGCACAGCCCCAGAGAACACCCTAGCAAGGGGTTCACTCTGTACTTATTCACCATGCCAGTACACACACACACACACACACACACACACACACACACACTCCATTTTAAAGAGCATACTGTTTGACTGATTTTCTGAACCCTGCCTAAGAGATGTAACCAAGCATTTTACATTCCACTTGTTTGAAACGTAATTGTTAGCAATGGTGGGTGGTTTTGCCTCTCCACCCAAATTCTAATTTTTGGGTTGTTCTGCTTTAGACTGCATAACCTCCAGGAGAGAAAACAAAACTGCTGCTGGTCCTCCCACCAGTCGGTCAGCTCACTTCCTCCATGTTGAATATTCCTATTCTGTTCAGCTACTGAACCTCACTAACCCAGATATGAATCAGAGTTAAAGGTAAACAAACAGCAGATCATTGATTTGCGTCTCATCTTCCTTCCTTTCTCAGACTGATGTCTGTCTGTCTACTTTCCTGCCTTTCATTTTTTTCCTCCTGAGCAGACTCCCTCTCACTGGGGCCGTGTGTTCCTCGCTCTTGGTGTTCCCTTCATTTGTACTTCACTTTCTCTAGAAACCCTATGTAACACATTTCGGCCAGGGCTGCTCCCTGCCACACTACCATTGCCGCTCAGGAGGAGTCCGTGTGCCGTGAGCTGGAGCTGAGGCTCTGTGCTGTCTCTTCTGTTACCTGTCAGGACCTGTCTCTGCTCACCCCGCGTCTCTTCTGTTACCTGTCAGGACCCGTCTCTGCTGCCGTGATACGGACGGTGCAGGATGACTTATCCGCATCAAGATGAGGTCTGTTCACCTTCTCGGTGCCTCTCCCTCCCCACTGTGTTCTTTTGACTCTTCATGTGAGAGCCCTCTCAAGGGTGTACGGTGGCCTAGAGAGGCCACTGCTGAAAATACGCTGACGGTCCATCGACGCTGATTCTAAAAATAGCAGCTTGGCCCTATTGCAGGTAACAGGGACACCGCAAAGGCGAATCACGAGCGCTTCCTGCTCTCCTGCTCTTCAGTGCCCTTTCTCCCTGCCTCAGGTCCATCACTGGGGGGGGGGAAATACAAACACGGTCTCAAATGATAAACTAAATGAGACTACCTCACGTCTGACATTTATTTGCCTGAAACACCCCTAGATGGACTGTGAGAATAAAACATCTGGGTGTCCCTTGTACCGATGACATATTTGCTCTCTCTCTCTCTCTCTCTCTCTCTCTCTCTCTCTGTGTGTGTGTGTGTGTGTGTGTGTGTGTGTGTGTGTACGAGCAGGCTGCTGAGGAGAAGCCTAGTAGATGGTCACAGTTTCAAAGACGTGGATACTAGATTTGACGTATTAAAATAGATGCCAGCTATCTGCATAATTCTTTTTCTCTATTTCTCTATTTCTCTATACAAGCAGGCGGTTTTCATATCGTCTCCAAGAAAAGACCAAGTTAGTTGCTGTAGGCACCGTAGCAGAAGTTTCACAGGCAGTGAAGGGATGTTCACGGAGTGAAAGCTACCAGGGAGACTTGGCCTTTGAGAGAGTGAATAACCTCATGGCCAAGAGAAGTCACTGTAAAAGCTACTGTGCTCGTGTCTGTAGGAGAAAAGCTGCGATGTTTTATAGAGATCTCGCATTTCTAACATTTCTCTCTGGCAGCGAGTGAAAGCCTGCAGTACTGTGAAACCATTTATGGAAGTTCAATAAACAAGATAAACAAGCTAAATGTAACTGGTTTGCACCTTTGCAGTTCCGTCTCTGACCGCCTGCGTTCCGTTGCCCTGCTGCCCTGTCTGTGCTCTCTGACACAGGTTCTTCTGCCCCAGCCCCTTCGGCAGTAACGCGGGCTCGTCCCTCTGTGACCTTGCTGCTCGAATGGAAACACTTCGTGTGGCAGTTTATGATTTACTGCTCCCACCCCTAATCCTCTCTCACCTGTGGGTTCTATTTTTAGCACAGCGAGAACGCAGGTTGGAAGCCGGCCTTTAGCGAGCTGTGCAGGAGAACGGCGCCTTCGCCAGCCGGGTACAAGCAAGCGCGCTCTCGGCGCCGAGCAGCGGTGTTCCGGAGGACAATGAGACGGTCCGTCATGCTCTCGTTCGGGTTTTCTCGTGTTTGCCTGCTGGGTTGTTGCCACGGTGAGAGGTGCAGCGGGATCTGCGGGTTGGACGGCTCTCTGGAGCACAGGTGGGGAGCTTTAGGAAGCGCACTCCAAGCCTTAAGTGGGAGGACACGGAATGCTGGGAATGATTAAATGTTGTTTTTTGTCCTCTGGAGAGGAAAGTATGGGGGATTTACAAGGAAAAGGGTTGTAAAACAAATCTGCTTCCTCTGAGATGGGGGTTTGAGCTGTGAGGGTCATGGGCTCCGGAGGTGAGTCTGAAACCCAACACTAGCTGAGGTCGTGAGGTATAAACCACATCCCTCTCCCACCTGTTAGGAAGTCTTTCATTTCTATTCCTATCCCTCCCCCTCCCCTCCCTAACACCCCTGTACCTCCTTCCTGTTCTGTTCCATGTTTCTGCCTTTCAAAACTTGGCGCTTTCTGGCGTGTTTTCTTTGTATGCGCGAGGATTCAGTTCATTTTTAATTTGCTTTGTGTTTTGAGCATCTTCACGTTGTTCTTTGAGCAGAAGTTTTTCTTTTTGATTATCCTTTGCTCTTCTGTTTTGTGTCCTGTCTTGTTTTCTTTCCTTAACCCCCCCCAGACTTATACTTAAGTGCAGTCATTAGCCATAAAGTTCCAGTGGCATGATTTGGCTACAGCTGGTTCATGGTGGCTCACAGTGAAGCATGCAGGGAATGCCCGTGACCTTGTGAACCTCACCCCCCCCCCCCCCCATATCCCATAATGCCTAAATCCCCTCCCCTTCCTGTCGCTGGCACGAGGCTGCGCCGGCCAGCCCAGGCCCTGCAGGCTTAACCCTGCGCACAGAGACACCGTCCTCTCCTGGAGGTATTAAGCTCCACTGCTCCCCCACCCACACCAGACGAGGTTAAAACTTTCTGCTGAAGGCTGGGAGGAGGTGGAGAGCGGAGAGAGGAAACAGAGCTTGGCTTAAGAGCACTTAACCATCAGGCTCAACATTCCTCACTGACCTGCTGCGCTGGAGCGGGAAAGAGGGCTTATGCCTCCATGTTCCCCACATCCACATCAGACACCCCCCCACACAAACAGGCACCTCCACTGGCCGAGGTCACAGCTGCCCAGGAGTTATCGACAAAGGGCGTGAAGTTGCATCAGTGTAACATTTAACTTCACAATCAGTTTAGCGTTTTAATTACTCTTTCCAAATACCCTCTTTTCATACGGTATTTGTTAAAAAAACAAAAATGTTCTTATTTTGAAGCACTTCATTTCATACACAATTGTACTTTTTATGTTTTTCTAAATGATCATCTATAAAATACGTTCATTGGCTAAATATGCTCATGATTTTTTTTTTTATCACTGAGGTGTTTTTTTTTACCACTGAGGTTTTTTTTTTTTTTTTTTATCACTGAGGTGTTTTTTTTACCACTGAGGTATTGTTTTTTTTTTTTGTTTTTTTTTATCACTGAAGTGTATTTTTGAATGATTATTGGATGAGTGGGTTAGATGTTAGATGTTAGATGTTTGTATTCCCATTGTGCGCATCCTTCACTGAAGGTTCCCACAGTGATTCTCCATTCAATTTGGTATTACACTGAAAAGCAAATTATCATGTATTAAGTGGTGCTGAAGTTAAATCCTTTTACAGTGTTCCTCTTGGATTTTTTTAATCTGAAGTTAAATCCTTTTACAGTATTCCTCTTGGATTTTTGTAATCTGAAGTTAAATCCTTTTACAGTGTTCCTCTTGTTTTTTTGTAATCTGAAGTTAAATCCTTTTACAGTGTTCCTCTTGTTTTTTTGTAATCTGAAGTTAAATCCTTTTACAGTGTTCCTCTTGTTTTTTTTAAATCTGAAGTTAAATCCTTTTACAGTGTTCCTCTTGGATTTTTTTAATCTGAAGTTAAATCCTTTTACAGTATTCCTCTTGGATTTTTGTAATCTGAAGTTAAATCCTTTTACAGTGTTCCTCTTGTTTTTTTTAAATCTGAAGTTAAATCCTTTTACAGTGTTCCTCTTGGATTTTTGTAATCTGAAGTTAAATCCTTTTACAGTGTTCCTCTTGGATTTTTGTAATCTGAAGTTAAATCCTTTTACAGTGTTCC
>JAOYMR010000009.1:2865049-2877877 GCA_025802075.1 Tenebrosternarchus preto | reverse complement strand
ATTTGATGTTGCTTCTTGTTTTCTGAAACATCTGAGGACTCACTTGATTTGGCCCCTTTGTTTACCTGGTTACACGGTAATCTGCAGTCCCAGAGGAGCCTTACATATGGTGTTTTGAGATTCACTAAAGGCACTCAAAGGGTGGTAATGGTTACTGTTTTGTTGTACAGGAAGAGATTTGAATTGGTCTCATTATACAGTCAGACTGATAATGGTAATATTTCAGAACCGTGGATGAAGGTGAACAGGCCCGTGTGTGAGCAGGCCTTTCTGCTGTGGGTCAGCAGAACCATGCTGGACTGGTGAATGTCGACAGCGTGTTCCTTGCTTGTATCTTTTCATCACAATCTCGTATTCCTGGTATTTCACCACTAAAGTGAAATAATGCATGTTTCATATTTGTGATATACTCTTGGTTAGTTTAAAATAACTTAATCATGGCATTATCAAAACAAGACATGATCTGAACCAAGGCACAGCTTTGTGGCTAAGGTGAGAATCTGTAGGTGTTGGCAGAAGTTATACAGTATGCATTGATTGTCCCCCAGCAGGTGATAGATTTGCAGCCTGACAGAGTCACATTCTGTGAGGAAGGAAGCCTGGCCATCATTAATACACAACTGAGAAAAACTCAGTTGAGAAGGCTAAGAACTGATCTGGGCTCAGTGGCCTCTTCGGCCTCTCGCAGCCTGAAGGCAGAAGCTCTCTCATTAACACACTCATGCCAGTGCAGCAAACCCACTATCAATCACTTTCTTGAATGGTTGTGCAGTGAAGGTTTCTCTGGTGTGGGTGTGGGAATTGGGGTTCACTGGGATTCACTGGGACTACAGGTCAACAGTGTCCCACGTACCATCTGTGACTTGCCTCATGCCAATACAGATGAACTAACTCACACTATGCCTTTCTGTACACAGAGGACTGTTATTCATTTTCTCTCTCTCCTCTCTCTCTCTCTCTCTCTCTCTCTCTCTCTCTCTTTCTCGCTCTCTCCGTCTCCCTCCACGCCTACACTCTTTCACTCTTGCTGTTCATTCAGACAGCTCTCGTTCCTTCGTGGATCTTTCTTTGACTCCTAGCTATTTTTCAAACTTATTTTATTTGTTTTTTGGGGGGCTGCTCAAGGTTATGGAGCTGCCGACCGACTTTCAGGTTAGAAAGCAGGAAAATGCCAGTTGCCAGAACTGTTGGAGAAAATAGTCTGCTTGAGGTTAGCATGAATCCTACATGTCCCGCTACATCTGAATGAAGCTTGACCCTGCCGAACAGACAGTTGCGTAATGTGGTTGACTAACCAAGCATTTCTCATTTAATATTAGTGTTTAGACAAATAAATATAATATTTAAAAAAAGAATGTAAAAAAAACCCCTCTAAAACTAGTTCTGTGTTAAATAAAAATTAAATGGATACATTAATTAATTAATGTAGTATTATTATTGAGGTTGTTGACCACAGTTTACTCATGATTACTTGAAGTTTGCATTTTCTTTAAGGTATGAATTTTTTTTTTTATTTAAAATTTTTTTTAAAGGTGCGTGGGTTCAGTTACCTTGATCTCACTGCCTGTGTTTCTACTGGTTATTTTTAGAAACTCTGTACTGTCTCTTATGGGAATAGGCTCTGTACTGTAAAGGCCAGTGACTGAAAAACAATACTGACCTTTGATGTACTTATTCTCCACTGGCATCCTTTTGTTATTTCAACACTGGCTCTTGTGAGGCCATTCAGTCAGGAGATGAGCACTTCACCAGCACTCCAGTGATGTCCCCTAAATCTGGATGGATCAGTCACATTAACCCAAATGATGCTTGAGGGTGAACGTTGATTCCTTGCTGTGTCCCATGATGCAGTTCCATTTATTTGTGCTTCTGAGATACTGGATTTTAATATGGAAGATGCGTTAATCTAAACTGATGTTATTTTGAGACAGGCATTCTGTGTTCTTGTCTAAATACCTTGATATCATGAGTGTCTTAATGAACTGGAAATGTGTTAGTGGCTCCTGTGTTCAGGGGGGGGGGTGTGGGTGTCAGGTGGCTGTGGTGTGTCTGACTGAAGGTGAGGTTAGTACCTGCTTTTACGTATGAAATGCGTCAGAGAGGGTTTACTCTTACCACGCCTCTAACACGCCTGGCATGAATGAGCACAGATAATGGATACAGATAATGACTTTAGCCCTGGAACAGTAAACTACCATATTACCACCATACACAAAGACCTATACACATCTCTTTCAAAGCACAGGACCTCTTTGAGTGAGCAATTTGGCTTGAGTGCAGAGTCTCTCCACGAGTGAACAGGTGCTGTGGAGGAAGCACAGCGTGGTTTGATTAGGGTGAGGGTTAAGACGGGGTCATCAGCCGACGGCTAGCGGGATGTTCTGGGGGGGGGGGACACACCTGCGAATCAGATGTCGGAAGAAGAGAAGAATAGAGGTTTGAATTTGAAATGGGCCTTTAATTCTGCTGCCCACTCTGGACACCGGAGGCTGTCTGCTGTCTGCATTGTTCTGTTGTTGTTGTGTACTGTATTTCTGAAGCTCTATTGTTTCACTCCTTAGGTGAAGATCATGAACTTTTCTGTCTTATGGTTTCAGTGGTTAGTAGTGCCCCTCATTGACACAGGGAAGATCTTAAAGTGTTATAAAGGTCTCACTGAAATGAAGTTGTAGTGAAAATTGATTTAACAATACTAGATTTCCTTGCCCTTTTTTTTTTGTCTGACTTAAGTGACTAATTTGAACTATTTGGACTCACAAAATCCAAAACTGAAAAACCAGTCATTTAGATATTGGACCTTTGAGGGAAATGATCTTTTTCCAGACATAAAGTAGTTCTAAAGTCTCGTTCTGTGGTTCAGCTGGACGTTGAGTGTGGTCGTCAGCCATCCTTTCTGCTGGAGAACAAAAGACTTCAGTGTTGCTAAGACAAGGAAGCACAGTAAATAATAATCCTCCCTTGACTTTATCATGGAGAGGAGATCTGCTTGACATTAACCCGACCCACACAGGTGCTGGAATTTCAGGGACGGTGAAGAACAAGTCCACTTATCTTTTGTTTTTCTTTTTCTTTTTGCTTTCCCCCTCCCAAGTCCTTTTTTCTCAAGTGTACATAGGGAGACATGCGCCTCTGTGTCTGAACGCCTGACTCGCTGATCTCCTGGCCCACTCTGCTCTGACCTCCACTGACCCACACTGAGCTGTAATGGAAGAGCCCCTCAGGCTCGGAGCTCGAGTTCCAGCACATTCTGCACATGCCACGCCGTTCTCCCTTCCTGTCCCATCATGCCTTTCTCTCCCGCCGATGGCCAGCGCTGGCTATTTACGACAGCTGTCCCTGGGAAGGAGATTTCGGCACTTTCTTCTGCTGCTGAAATTCTGAGAATAAATTTCGCACCTTTTGAAAAGCCCTTACGGATGATACCCCTGAGGTGCTCCCAGCTCTGTTCCTGGCACAGCGATCTGCACTAGCTATGTGAAAGTCAACCTGCAGTCCAGACTTCACTTTCATATTTAGCATATCAGAAGGTTTAGAGTCTTCTTCTCTGGCACTGGTGAAATGGGAATCTCTTTCTCCAGGATGACGCCTTGCTCAGTCAGCCTCCTCTGGACCCCTTCTGTTCAGAGGCTTGTAGTGTGCAGTGTACTTGTGTCACTGCTGTTTCTTCACTCACTAAGCTTCTCAAACGCCTTTTAAAGCTCGGAACTGCTGCCGATCGTGGAAGACAAGCATCAAAAATAGAACTGAATATAGAACTTCTCCGATTCAGAAACATCTGTACCAGAGTTTCAAAATGACATGTGAAAAGTCTTGTCTGAGCTCATACAGACAGTACAAATAGTGAAAATAGTGGAGGACAGAGGGTTTGGATATTGAGAAATGGAGTCAAGGGAAAGGGTCAGTTCAGGCTGCTTGGCCTAATCATCTTGTAGTAAGATGGGAAACTGAAGCTTGTTCCTGGTGATGTCACATCAGAAGTCAGGGTGTCTGGTGTGGTGCAGGAGAACTTACTGTGGGCGCTGGATATGTTTCTCAGAGGTGAAACAGTGTGACACGCATACATGTTTTCGCATGCACACACAGGCTTATGCCAAAAACATGATTTAGACATTATATGGTTTATTTAAAAAAAAAAAAAACTCCTTCAGCAGCATTTGATGAAGTCTGTTCTCTGTCACAAAAGTGTGTGCACACATGACAAAAGCACATGACCTCATTTATTCCACCGGAGAAATCTGAAAGTACTTTTACTATTTGGTGTTGGTTAGTTGTTTAAGATTTTAGAATGTGCTGTTCTGTAACGTTCTACCGTGCCTCCTGTGGAGAACTTTGATGTTCTGCTCCAGAGGTTCACCCAACAACATCCTCTGTATCTCTATGGCATCTGTGATGTCTATAGCTGTTCACACGGTGGCACTACACTGCCTGCTCCTCACGTCGTTTACTGTGGTGTGTCCAAAATCACCAGGAGTTGAGAACATCTGTGCTCTTGCGGGGGTTGTGAGTCTAATTAGTCCGTGTGTCTTAGACTCTCATTGCTGCTGTAGGATCAACTGTCCATGTAATTGTGTTCATTGGGATATGGAAAAGCAAAACTGATCAAAACCACTTTTAGTCTGTGAGGTGTTAATGCTTGTGGGCCCTGTACTCAGTGTGTGGGGACAGGTAGTCGATATGCGTGGTATGAAGTACAAAGGCACAGGAAGAACCTCCCCACATCACAGATGAACATCTCACACCAACATCTCTTTACATGCGAGTCGTTTGTATTGCTTCAGGCCCTTGGTGCATTGTGAAATAATGAATGGACGACAAATTTATCAAAAACATCTCGGATGTTGCAAGATCCCCAGTGTCTTGAGGACTTTTTGTTTTTTTTACAGCAGTCAGTGTTGCATGGGGGTGTGTGGTAGAGAGTGGAGCTCTTGTGTGTGGTTACTGGCTAATGGCCCAGCTGAAAGAGCCCCCACGGGGCTCAGACTGGCCCGCCGCGGCCGACGCTCGCTGGCTGGGCTTCCTGACGGGCGCGGGCTCAGCTGGGCGTCCTGCCACCCGCGGCTACGGCTGTCCATCAAACGCGTGAACTTTCGCTTTGCCACCGCAGCGCTGCAGGCGAAAGAGGAAGAGCGTACAGAGACACGCTAGACGGCAGAACACGCGATAAATGCGTCCCGAACACGTCTGCATGCACGCGTGAACCGCATGTTCTGCACGCAGAACGTCCTGGAACATGTTGATCTAACACAGGAAGCTGGGTATGTCCTCAATGTACACAACAGTTCTGTTTACAAACAGTAAACATTGTACAAGCACTGATCAAGCAGGACTCCTGCGTCATACAGTTCATACAGTTTCACACACTGCTACACACCTTTCACCTCATGCGTACGTTTGCGTGCACAGTAAGCTGCCTCTGCTTGCACCAGTGGTATTAAACAGGTTTTTGCAGTCCTGCCTCTCTGGGTATTACATGCTTCCATTCAAGGAAGCATCATACCATTTGCTGCATGAATGTCCTGCTTTGCTGATTCCGAAGCGGTGAACTGGAATAAAGGATGTGGGTAGATTTAAAAATGTTTTGAAACTAACCTAATAGATGTTCATCACACGAATGGTTCATTCATGCAAGCTAAGTGACTTGCTTAGTAGTGAGAAGAATGGTGGAGGCCGTCAGAGGTGAGGATCAGTGTCCTTGTCCATCCTGTATAGTGATTTCTGTCGTTGGCCTTTAATAAAGATAAAAACAGCTTGTTTTGGGTTCATTTTATTGCGAGGGTGTGTTTTATTACCAAGTGTAGTCCCACCACATTGAGGAACTTGAACTTCCAGTGTATCTTTGCTAATTTGTCTTGATTCCATGTAGATAACCTGATTTTGTCAGTGGGTTTCATACCAGGCATTTATTTAAAGTGTTTCTCTGTCTTATGTAGAGGTTGCACTGTGTTCTCTGGCCTTGTGTCTAGCACAGCAACGCTTGGTACAGTGGGGAGAGAGAGGCAGAGAAAGGTCGAGACAGGAGGCTGAGAGAGAGGGGAAGGAGAGTAAGAACTAAAAACAGAAGTGGCTGAAGGAGGGAGAGGAAGAGAGGGGAGGGGTGGCGAGTGGAAACCCAAGCGCTGACTGCACCTCACAATAAGTGGAAAAGCTGCGACAGAAAAAAGGAACAGAAAGTTACAGAGTTCAAAAACAAAGACATGCTGGAGTGCACTGAAAAAGAACACGGTGTATCACTGGGGGAGAAATGTCCGGACGATTAGAGGACACCATGTAGAGAAGGAAAACGGGCAGGTAGAAAGCATGAAGAAGACAAGGAGATGGAAAATTAGCACAGAGTAGGAAATGAAGGTGTTACAGCTGGTGTGAGCAACTGTCCATCAAAACCACACTGTCTTCAATGGAAGGCAAAGGAACTCATTCAACTTGTAGTCTCAAATCGTCTGGATAGTTTCAAAACTCTCCAAAAAAAAAAAAAATAATAATAATACTCCAATGAGCTGGAGCATGTATATTAAAAATATCTTAAAACATTTTTAAAATATGGAACATAATGATTGATTATATATCTTATGTAATCAAAGCTTTGCATATATTTTAGATACAGCTGCAGAAACACATTTCAGAAATACTGCTGCATGGTGGCAAGAAAAACAATTATATTTTGGTTCATCAATAACATTTTGACCCATCATGACATTACAGTAAAAATACTGAAACCATATTATTTTTTACTTTTCAATGACACTTTGTACCAAGGAAGTGTGGCTCATCGTTGCTTGTTCATATACAGACATGTGCTTGACTTGGCTGATGTGTGTGTGTGTGTGTGTGGGGTTCCCATTCCCTGCTGCACACAACACTCTCGTGTTCTTCTTCTCATGTCCTGAGATCTGACTGGAAAAGGTCAGGGGAAGTGGATATGGTGGCATGTGGTGGGAAGAGCACAGCGGATATGGAGGACTGGTCCAACCCAGCTGAACGAGGTGTCAGGTGCTGGAGTTCTGTCTGCAGCTGACGGTGGAGTTGCCTCAGTCGCACTCTGTTGTTGACCCCGATGTTAATCATTAGATGAAAGGTTCACGGAGCAAACATCTGACATTGGGACGTGCCAATTTGCAACAGCAGCTAATTTTGTCAGCCAGCACTTCTCCTGTATACGTCTAGAGAAATGAAAAATACATCTAGAGAAATGAGAAATGCATCTAGTGAGATGAAAAATTCATTCATTCATTAATTCGTGTAGTGATTCATAAACTCTGTGGTTCCACATTGTCCAGCGTGTTAAAGGGACTCGTGGCCTGAACCATCTCTCCCCTCACATCTTGCTTGCCTTGCTCTTTCTTAGCGGGGCTCCTCTGGACCAGGAGGCTGTGGGATCTGTGCTCCATTCAGCCTGGTTCCTCATACCCGCTCCTTCCCCGCGGACCCGCACAGCCACTCTGTCCCCTAATGACCTCTCCCTCTCCGTGTGACTCTTAGCTGCCGGAAGCCAACAGTGATCAGTTACCCGCCGGCGGAACAGTGACATCGGTTTCTCAAAGACGGGCGGATTTAATTTCCTGCCCTGTGTCTGCTACCTAATGTTGCGGTAATGGCTTCCTGTTCCAAAGCGCGGTGGGCACTAATTTGTATCTGCCAGGAGAGGCAACCGCACCTGGCCCAGACAGCCCGCCGTCTGGCCTGTAACGCACACATGGTCTAGACAGAGCCTTCCTTTCTCATCTCTGCATGACATCTTCCTGTGTTCTCTCTCGCGGTACTGCGTTCGCTCTGCCAGCCTTGTGCTCGTGCCGCTGGCACTCCGGCATCCCCTCGCCGAGGGCCGTTCGGCCGGTAACTCACCGTTACGTCCACGGGCCCCTGGTCCTTCCCCAGGAAACGCTGACCCTCCTGCTCCTCACAGAGTTTGGTTTCTGCAGTGCGGAAAAGCTGGCGGCCAGTCAGGCTGAAGCTTTGACTCGGGCTTGAAGCTTTGACTCGGGCTTGAAGCTTTGACTCTGGCTGAGCTCCATGTTTTCCCGGTCTCCTCCTCGCCTTTCACTCAAGGGCGTATAAATGTCAGAAGCGCTGCTCTGTCCCTTTGGCTTGTGGGCTCCATTTCGATACCGCACACTCGGGAGGTTTAAGCCCCACATTTCCTGGGATGACTCATCTCCTCTGATGCGTTATATAAGGAGCTGAATTTCCTCTGGAAGCCAGCCAGAGACGCTCTGGCCTTCCTGGCACTCCTGGATCGCTGGATCCCGCGCCTGCGTTGCCGGAGCAGTAGCGGCTTACGCTCCGAACGCCGCCAGCAGGTGCTGCGTCTCTCGCCAGGTTCTTTAACGCTGCATTTGCACATTACAGCCTGGTGAGGTGTTGAATCTTCACGGGTTCTGAGAAGCTAAGGTGTGGAGGGCTGTGTGCACAGGGCAGAGGGGGCCGCTCTGCAGACGGAGGCTGAGCTGCCCCTCAGTAATACCTCGCCGTTCCCCAGGGCACAGTGGCACGTCTGGTCCTGCTTGAGTGTCGCAGACGCTTGGATCGTGCACAGAAGTATAGAATTTATACGACTGCCATGACCGCATGCAGCTCAAACAGCTTTCTGAGTATTTGGAGTAAAGTGTGAATGAGTGTGTGCGTATCTGTGTGTGTCCGTGTGCATCTGGGCGTGCGCGCGAGTGTGTGTGTGTGTGTGTGTGAGCGCGCACACGCGCTCGTTCTCAGCTGATGACTCATCTGCTCCGTGGGATCTCTGTGACAGACTGCACTTCAGACAGCAGTTGGGTCAGGACGCAGCGTTTACCTCCTTCCACCCTGTGCCCGTTTCCGCGGAGGAATCCCCACGTTCCTCCAGCGAGTCGATCCACAGGCTAATATCAGCCATTATCAGCCTTTCCTTTCCTACCAGTGTCATGTGTTTCCTGAACAATCTGTCAGTGGCGTCTCTTGAGTAAGCAGTTTGCTGGTACTGCAGACTGGTTTGCATAAGAGTTATCATCATATCCTGTGGCCTCGTCTTTCATTAGGTGAAGGAAGGGAACTGATAATGTAACACAGCTGGACACTAGATGACCAGGGGAGAGAGCGAGAGAGGGGGAGAGAGAGGGAGAGAGAGGGAGAGGGAGAGGAAGGGAAGGAACACTTTGTCCACCTGCACACTGCCATCGCTCTGCAGGTTTTATTACTGTACCTGCTTCATTACCAGTTCTGCTGATAACCAGTTCCACACACGCTAATCCCAATCCAAATATGACATAACCTCTAAATCATAAAGCTGGTTATAAAATGGTGCGGTTTTTATGGCATCTGGTGGAAGCGGATATTTATCTGCCTTGGAGCCGGTGTGGGTGGGTGAGGAGAGACAGAGAGACAGACAGACCAACAGACAGAGGGAGAGAGGGAAAGGGAGAGAGACAGGGAGAGGAAGAGAAAGAGAGATTACTGGAGGAAAGCGGGGGGGGGGGGGGGCCGATAGTGGGAGATATTAAAAGGGGAAGAGAAAGGTGGTTTTGGCAGAAGACTTTTTTTTTCTTTCCTGCTTCTTTTTGCTGCAGAGTCTGAATGGAAACTCTCTGTCCTGAGTGGCGGGACTGCTGAATGCTGGGTCCTGCCCTGGCCCCGTGTCTCAGGAAGCGTCAGGCAGCTGTGGCTCCTGTCCCCTGACAGGAAATGGCCTACATTCAAAGTGACAAGTGTTGGCTTCACGTTTCCACAGCCCCGGCCAGCGGCCCTGGTCATCTCTGGGCTCTCCGCTCTCTCTCTACTCAGTGAGCGCAGCCTGGGGGTCCTGTGGTGTGACGTTGGCCTCAATACTATAACAGTGACACTGCCTGTGGAACATTCAAATGAGTTTGAAAATATCGTCCTTTAAGGTCATGATCTAGAGTGACTTAAACCCAACAGGATGTGGATTCTGTCAGCGTTTAGGCACAAACGGTCAGTTCATACCTTGCCGATCTTTTGCACCACCTGACTTAATACAGTCTTGATGCTTCCTGCTTAACTCTTCTGAAACATGTTCAGTGCAAGGCAAACCAGTGCTGATTTGATATGATCCGTTTGGAACGGGACAGGAAGTGGAAGGCCGTGTGGAAACCTAATCATAGTGGTAAGCTGAGCCAGAGATGAGCTTTAACTCCATTAGATTCCCTTTAGCAGTTGCTCTGCATGACGGAAATCAGACTTTGATCTGCACAGAGGAGATAAAGAGACAGGGAGAGAAGAGGAGATGGTGAATGAGGGAGTGGGCAGTGACTCAAAAGCTAATGCCTCCTTTGATTTCAGTCAGAATTTCCTTGTACTGGGAGCGCTCACTTTAATGGCATTACATGGCATCCTGTGACAAGGAAATGTTCTCCTCTACCATCACAGGGCAGGCAGTCCTCTGTTTCTAATCGCTTAATGTCTTTGAGTCAACAGAGCGGAAAGGCAGGGGGGGGTTCCTGCTTTAGTACACTGTTACTTAGTCCCGCATCCACATGAGCAGTTTCATCAAAACCTGCATGATCATTGGTAGTAATTATAATGATTTTAAATGATGATATGAAAGTATGAAAATAGACAAGTGTTCTCACCGTCAGGTTTCGGTTTCACACAAGGCTGCTAAATCAACCAGTTTTGGTCAGTAGTGTCAGGAGGACATTAGGGTGAGGAGTGTTTGGTTAACGGGGACGCAAAGTGTCTACAAGTCTCTGATCCTTCCCTGCCCTTACACAGAACATTCAGTTTCTGGGCTGTAGTTTGAGGATCTGGGTGATATTTCAAAGACTCATCAGGGCTTTTCTGCAGGGCTGGAGAAGCTCATAAATATCCCCGTTGGCCCGGTGGAAACCAAGTACCTGTTTAGCAGCTGGCGAGCCTGTTGACATCAATTATAGCTTTGGCCAGGATAATGGCATCGGGTCTGGCCTTGGAGCTGATTATATTCAGCCTGTAATGACCCACCTGTGCCCACTTGAACAGACTGCCAGGGTCACACCATCATTTGACTATATATGGTGCTCTGCACTCATTCACAGCCCCCATATTTGAACATTTGTGCTGCTAATTCATAGCATCTCTGGCAGGTGATAGTTTGGGGGGGTGTTCGTCTCACTGCCGTTCGGCTCACGGTCTTGGATTTGCGTGACTGACTGTGTGTGAGGCTGGTGGGGGAATTGTTTCTACCAAGAATGGTCTTGCCTTAAAAGTGACTGATCCTCAAATTGTAAGATATTTCAGGCTTCAAATGGCACCTTTAAACACACTTCGTAGAAGTGTGTGTGTAAGGATCTGGTGTGGATCTGTACACTGAGCAATGATTGAGGAAACGTTTAGGTTTTGAACATTTTTACAGGACATCACCACCTGATCATTTTATGACCTGATCATTTTGTTAAACCCCTCAGGGGTGCAATGGGTAAAAAAACAAAAAAGCAACATCAACAACAACAAAAAGCTCCTCAGAAGAAACAGCAGGTCTGGAGAACGACTTGGGGATTAAGTGGACAGATGTTTCCCAGATGTTTCCCGGTGAATGCAGGAGGGAACCTCGTAAGCTGCCTCTACTGCACACTGGCTGCTTTATTCCACACCCCTCACCACTCCCCCCCCAGCCCCTCCCAGGTCATGCTGCTGTCTCTCTCCAGCCTAGCCTTTGAAGTCACGTCGCGACACAGGAAGCCAGGGGCCGCAATCGATTTTCTTCCTGCGTTAGAGCAGGAATGCATGGACCCACCCCCCACCGCCTTGCCCAGTCTGGTGAAGAGGCGAGTCTCAACAAGGCCAGGGGACTGGAGGCTTCACACACTGATGCAGGGCTGCCAGACTCCCACACAGTGGAGAGGCAGTAAAGCAGTAAGGGATGGCAGGTGCTTGGATGCTTAGCTAGAAGCAGAGAGCATTTTTCATGCCCTCCCTGATTGGTTTAAATGATGAGTCAGAACATAATGAGAGTTTTGGCACCGTTTCTTACTTTGTGGTGCTTGTTTCCCTCATCATGCCTGTCTGCCTGCTTTGTTCTCATTAAGGGCGTGAGAGGCCATGCAGGCTTCCGAGACCACACCAGCACAAGGACCACCACCTTTACTCGCCCACTACGGGAGATGGAGGACGAGGAGGAGGACGAGGAGGAGGGGGAAGAGGAGGTGGGCCTGCCGGAGGAGTACCCAGAGCTCCCAGTGGCGGTCAGGAGCACGTTGGAGCACATCGTCCACCAGCTGGATGTCCTGACTCAGGTGAGCGGTACAGGTCTCTCGTGACTGGGTGGTGTGTGGTACGCACAGAGATCATGTGTAACGTAAAGCTGTAACAAACTTCCTGAGAGGCTCCGTTTCATTTCGTTGCTAAGAATGAGTTCAAACCCATCAGAGACTACAGGTGCGGTTACACATTTTTAAGTCTTTAAGCAGCAGGAAGGTGCCCTGCTCTGACGCTCTGCTTCTACCACAGACGGTGGCCGTTCTTGAAGAGCGTCTCACCCTGACAGAAGACAAGCTGAAGGAGTGTCTGGACAACCAGGTTCTCATCCACCAGCAGGTGCTCCAGGCAGGACAGACCCATGAGGAGAGCCGCGAGGAGGAGCCGGCTGTCTAGGACTCCCGCTGTCCAAACTCCTTCAGCTAGCATAGTCCCCAGCTTCAACACTCACCGCCACTCACACACACACACACACACACACTCACTCACACACTCACACACACACACACACACACACACACTCACTCTCACACACACACACACACACACACACACACACACTCACATGTGGGCTCTTGATTCTTTGACCTCCTTTCAACTCTGGCATCTCGGCTTCAATCAGAGACGGATCAAAACACAGGGAAGAGAAATGGAGGGTATGGAAAGAACGGG
>JAOYMR010000009.1:2850903-2864949 GCA_025802075.1 Tenebrosternarchus preto | reverse complement strand
CCCCCCCCCCCCCCCCCCCCCCCCCCCCCCCCCCCCCCCCCCCCCCCCGCCCCGCGCCGCGCCCCCGCGCCCCCCCCCGGCCCCCCATTTGAGGGATCTTGCAGCAGTCGAATCCAGAACTTCATTAAGTCCCTGCGGAGGAGACAGCTGCAGCTAACAAAACATCCCGGCCTTGTTTTGACAGCATTCTTCAGGACAGCCTCTCTAAAGACACTTAAGGAGCTGGAGCAACACCATGTAGTCAGACCGTCCTCCCTCTCTCTTTCTCTTTTTCATCTGTAGCTCTTTCTCTCTCCTCGTTCCCCTGCTTTGCACTGTCCTCGTGTCTAATCCACAGTTCTGTGTGTTTCGTCACAACTATTTATAAAAAAATAAAAATTAAAGTGAATGAATTGTGATGTTATTTGGGTGCCTGCGTGCGCATGCATGGGCCAGGCCCAGGTCTCTGTCCACAGAGACTGCCTTGTCCTTGCTGACTGTCCTGTAGCCGTGTGACTCTCCTTTTGGTTGGAGTTCAGGTGGAAGTACACAAAAAGCACAGACACAAAAGGCCCTGCGGCCTGTGTTTGCTCTGGGTACCACATCCTTCCTCACGCTGGTGTCCTGCCTCACTCTCACACACAGCCTTACAGCACAGGCCCAGGGACTCCAAAACAAAACACTTATCTACTAGAAAAACAAAGCAAAACAAAACATCAGCTCTAGTTGATGAAGTGGGCCTCTTTAAAAGACAAATACAACTTTGAAAAAATTCCAAATACAGTGAAAACAGTTTATGCCAATTAAAAAAGCAACTGAAATGCATAAATATACATTTTTATGTAAGTCACTGGAACATTTCTGTTCTGATTTGCCAGTTGACCTCTTTTCAAAGAGGTTTTGCAGTTCAGCTCTGCAGGCTTAACATAAGAACAAACACTCAACACATGCCTCTTGTGTTTTTTGAACGCCCCCACCGGTTCCTCGGATGCTTCCTTACACGCGGAGCAGGTGTGCCCCACCACCCCCGGGGCAGTACCAAACGCCCCTGCTCTCAACCCCTTTGAACCCAACCAGGCTCTTCTGAGCAGTAACTAGTGTGTTTAGAAAGGATTCACACGCACACAGGCGCTTACACCAATGTAACCTCCATATTTATAATGGTTAGCAGGAGAATAGCGACCATTTTGGAAGTGGTTCTCGCCAGTCTTTCATTTTTGTTTAACGTGCAGTTCTCGTGTATATAAGGGATCTCCTTGGCCTTGTTATCAAGGCCGTCTGACACTGAAACACAGGACTCCTTTAAGGAAATTCCCTCTAAACCTCTAGCCCTGGGGTGAGGAGAGATCAACACAAAGTGTGTGTGTGTGGGTGAGGGAGGGTGTGTCAATGAGTGAATAAGAGAAAAAGAGACATTGGGTGTAAGAAAGTGCGGAAGAGGAGAAGAGAAAGGGAGTGTTGAGTCTCTCTGCGCTGACACCTGCACGTGGCAGGACCTGCTCAGGTGTTTGTGGCTTTTAGAAGGGAAAGTCTGTTGAAAGATTCCCTCAGTATTCAAAAATAGACCAAGTGGGGAAAAAAAAAAAGCTGAGAGCTGTGCATCCAGCTGCGAGAGCGGGGCTCTGGCGCGAGGCTGAAGGGCCGAGGTGAAGTGAGTACGTGTGGAGCTGTGGAACGGGGGCTTCTTTTAAGCTACCCACATGCACACCCATAGCGGTTGAGATGAAAAGGCCAGGTGCTCATGTGGAAGTCTGCTCTCCCCACATGCTTTTGTTTTGCAGCTAAATGTTGACATTTGGTGTCGTCGATGATTTAACCTAGTTTTGTTGTTGTTGTTGTTGTTGTTGTTGTTGTTGTTGTCGTCGTTGTTGTAGCATGTGTATTTGGTAGGTTGTGCATAAAGAAAACACAGACCCTGAAATCACACAAATAAAAACACCATTACTGAGACACACATTGGTGCACGAATCGTTTAGTATTTGAAATTGATTCACGTCTTGCCATCAACAGATGGATTTTATTTAAAATACAAGACACCATGTCCAGGGGCTTGAGATGGTGTGGTGGGCTTGGACCTGTGTTTAGCGTCTACACGCACATCATCCTCACTCAACACCAGCTCTGTGTATGTTTAAAACAAGCCTTTCCCATCTGCAGCCACATCTCTGCCCTCTTATCTCCTGGTCTGCTTTTCCGAGTCTGGCTCCTTTTGAAGCAGAACGCTTTCACGGCCCATAGCAAATCCTTTGACCCCGAGTATCTTTGGGTTTCCTTTGATTGGATAACGCTAAGAGCCTGTTTTGCTTCCTGAAAGGAGAGATGTCTGGGCCCAAAATGCTTTTAGGTATGACAACATCACAGCTGCACTTAACATTTTGAACAGAATGGGATTAAAGGCGGGGGATGTTTCAGAGTTTGGGTCCTGCATGGGTCTTTGTTACACACTGTCACACAGCCATCGTGTTTGCCTGCTTTCTGAAGTCTGTTTTTTTTCCCTCTCTGTGCGATGTTCCATCGAGGGTGTTAATTGGGCCGGGAGCAGCACTTGTGAGTGTGAAGCTCTGGTGTGAATGAGCATTTAGGTTGACTGCAGTGTTCAAAAATTTCTTGTAAGGGACTCTTCAAATTTATTTGCAAATATTGAACATAAAAGTGTGAACCTACACTGTGCTCAAAAGGTCTTAGTGAGCTATGCTCCTTATCCTTGCTTACGAGTCCAGGGTTTGTGTCTCGTGAGCTTCTGTTTTTCATGCATGTCTTCCATTTTTTTCTCTCTGGATCATTTCCTTTGTACTGAAAGAGGAAGTGTGAGAATGGGCTGCCGATAACGTGAAACTTCATGCCATTTCCACGTGGAATTGGGCTTTAACGGGAAAGAGAAGCTTCCAAGGTTGACCGTAAGGCCCTTCTTTCTTCCTGGTGGTGCAGGAAGTTCGGGCCATACATAACTACATAACTCCCTGTTAGATTCAAGACTGTCTGAGCCTGAGCAGCTGTAGATGGTATCTGCACTGGTGTGATTGCGTCTCCGCAAAAGGCCTTGAGTCTGAATCATTGGAGGGACTCCTGATGGGACAGACAGCAGCTGGAGAGATGGTGATCTTGAAAGAGCCATCTGGCTGGTGGGTGGCAGTACACACTGGCACTCTGCACACTGCCTCCCCAAAGAAATGTAGGCCAACACCAGCCATCGAAGCCCCTCTCAGTGACTCTCCGCTCCTCTGTTGCTCTCAGCTGAAATGCTACAATGCACTGCTGGGATTTGGCATTGTTTTTATTTCTGTCGTTATCTATTTTAATATGGTATGTTCCTTGGCTTGCTCAGGGACGTGTCCTCTAATGGGTTTTTTTAGCTTTTTTTTTTTTTTTTTTAGCTGCGTAGCGGTGCCCACGTGTGTAAGCGTGAGCGGGCGCGTTACGGGCGCTTCTCCCAGCGCCGTGTGCATGTGCTCGCTCCGTCAGATGCTCTCGAGCTGGGCTCCGTCTCCATCATCTTTAAGCCTAATGACTTTTGCTTAAGCTGGACTTTAGATCCGTCTCCTGTTGGACGCTGAGTGCAAGTGGGGCCTGGGTATGGCAGGTGGAGGAACCAGGTAATCCCCCACTCTTCCGCCTCCACCCCGGCTTAAGAGGCCCCCTTGTGAGTTGTAGACCCAAAGGTCTGGCGACTCGTGGCAGAGGTGAGCGCGTGACCGAGAGCCAAAGAAGTGCCCAGCCTCCGGCCCTTCCGTCTGCTGTGAGGGGATTGGACAGGTCAAGGGCTTGAGCCTGCTGTTGAGCTGGGAAGGTCACGGGTTTGTTGACTTGCCACTTGTTTGTCCTGATCATCTCCTGTCTGGCAATTTCTCCCATTTTAGCTGCCCTTTTTTTTTTGTTTGTTTAACATTTTTATTCAGTATTGCAAAGCTTTCTCTGCCAAATTGATTCAAATAAATCACCCAATGTTATGAGTTTTAAAATGTTCTCTCGGAGAGCCATATTCTGACGAGTTCTCTGTGATTGACAGACGGCTTCCTCGTGAACCCATCCTACCTGAGTGAGTCATTTCCTTTCCTGCTGGGGATATGGGTTTTATGGGATTCTCAACTGCCACTTGCCAAATCTGGTGCAAAGTCAGACTTGCCATCCACAGTGAGACTGACACATTATTTAGTCCCTCACTTTAAAATGTAAACATACACACCCACGTACACAAAACCTTTTGATTGTTATGTATTTTCTCTTTGTGTTAATTCTATTGGACTCCAAATTACACCAGTGTTGAGTACCACAACTTCATCTTAGATACTTATTTTGTATGACACTCTGAAGAGGGTAATAAGTGCTTATAGTTCACTTATGTCATGTCCGCTTCCTGCCTGTCAGGCTTTGTGTAAGTGAGTGGTCACTAGCCACACTGCTGCACAGGTGTGTACTTAGAAAGCCCCACTAATCCCAAGAATTGCCAACAAAGCAGTGGCCTAGAGAACAGAGGGCTTTGGATGAGTGAGTGTGTGTGTGTGTGTGTGTGTGTGTGTGTGTGTGTGTGTGTGTGTGTGTGTGTGTGTGTGTGTGTGTGTGTGTGCATGTGTTTGCCCTTGTCTATAATCCTTCCCAGGTGCTTTCAGCCAAACGCCCAAATTCTCTGCCCCTTTAATCAGTCATTTCCTCTGGTGTGTGTGTGTGTATATGGGACCGAGAGAGTCTGGCTGACTGGGGACGAGGTAGGGTTATACCTGCCAAATGCTGTTATTCTTTTAGATTAGCCACTTCTCAAAGTCCCACTCCCACTGGTAGATATCCCAGACCCATCTGTCAGCCTGCCTTTCCCTGATCAGAGGGGGAGAAAAGGGAGTCGAGAAGAAGAAGACAAAGAGAAAAGAGGAGAAGGGAGAAGCCAGAAACCCTGGGAGGTCGAGGTACATGTGGAAAAAGGCCCCATGTTACCAGGCTCATCAGTCAGCACTTGTTTTAGCACCAGGTGGCCTGGAGCAAAGCCCACAAACTCTTAGCCTGCTGTCACAGACAGGGAGAATCTGCTTAATTCAATAACCAATGGCAAGGGAATTGTTTATATGTGGTTAAATACAGTGGCATTCTTCACAAAGAATAATGAAACTCTGGTGTTTGATTACTGACCTCTAGATAAAACCTGGAGTGCACCGGTGGTGTAATGTGGGAGTGGGTTTCCCGTGTTCGGGCTGATGCTGCGGTTCCTCAGATGAATGAGTTGTGCTGTAACAGCTTGCTCTTATTGGCCGTTTCTTTCCCCTCACAGGAAGTGAAGCCACTGGTATGAACTCTCAGAATCTGACGCCAGGAAGAGGGCTGGCTCGCAAAAACAAAAGCTCATTTATGTTAGCCTTTCACATAACCTTATCATCCTGTTCTGGCTCCAGACAGAAAAAAAGACAACAACAAAAACAACTAAAAGCATGTTGCTAGGAACCAAAATAATGCTCGTTATTCATATATTACAGAAAAATAGAAATGCAGATCAGAGTGAAGTACTCATCTCGTCAGCCTTTGTTTAATTGATTTTAGACTTCCATTTTGCACAGAAAGTCTTTAATTTAGTAATGGGCCCTCACACAAGTGCTGCTGAAGCCTGCTTGGTTCTCGCTCTGTTGGGCGACACCATGCTTCAGAATGCTGCATCAGAACCGTTTGCAAATCTTCTGGAACGCTGCTGTGTACGGGAGCAGGGTGGTGAAGTGCCTGTCTGATGGGTGATGGGATGCAGATGTGAAGGTTTTGGTCCCGGCAGGCTGCTCTCGCGCTTTCTGAGCCAGTTGAACACTGATCCCCTAATGATGTTTACCAGGACAGAGGCCCTTCTGTCCCAACCCTTCTGGTCCAAAGGGTGTAAGCAGTGTTGATGTAAGTGCGCAGTCAGAAACGAGCTTGCTGTGCTCTCGGGAGGAACCGCTGCTGCTGACTCTTCCGTGGTATTCTTAGTGTGGGGCTTTTGAGAAAACTGACAGTTCTACCCAGACCTGCTGCCTGCGTGTGGCGCAAAGCTCAGAAGCAGCGACGGCAGAAACTGAAAGAGTCATTCCATACAGATCATCACGGCTCCAAAAAAAAATAAAAAATCCCCCCCAAAACTTTGAAATCTCACCCTCGCCCTCTCACACCTCTCGGCGTCTGAAGCCAGATGGAAAAAGAAAGGGCTGCTGACTGTATCCTGTGGGTGTAGCACAGCTCCACCTGACCTTGCCGGTGCTTGACATGCCTGCTCACGTGCAGCGTTAGACTGGTCACAGCAACGTGGACATGTCCCAGCTGGAGGTAGCTCAGCCTCGGCCTCTGTAATTAACACAGCTTCCACCATCCCTCACTCCCTTCTGTGGTCAGGAGAGGTTTTGTGCTCAAGCCAATAGAACAAGCGTAAAAAACCAGAGCTCTACACCCCCGTTTTGGGAATTGGTAGCAAACGTCTTCTCTTCTGAGAATTCTTCAACCACTGAAGTCCAACCTTCTAACCTCGGAGGACACTTCTCCTCCAGCCTGAATGCACTTCACTTTATAAAAAATAAATGATGCGT
This sequence comes from Tenebrosternarchus preto, assembly GCA_025802075.1. Taxonomy (NCBI): domain Eukaryota; kingdom Metazoa; phylum Chordata; class Actinopteri; order Gymnotiformes; family Apteronotidae; genus Tenebrosternarchus; species Tenebrosternarchus preto. The sequence continues at coordinate 2,858,443 of JAOYMR010000009.1, read as the reverse complement.
GTCTCCAGGCTCTGAGGACATGGTGACTCATTTGTTGCTATTAGAAACCCCTGTTTCCTAATTGTCTGAAGAGATCTTGATTTGGATAAATGAAATATCTGATTATTTCTCTAAGGACCAAAACAATGCTCCCATTGAAGGTTTTCAGTCACCAATAACCTGGTGGGTGGTCCTCCCGGAGAGCACTCCCGATGATGATGTGTAGCCACCCTGCCTTTGCACTCCTATACACCAGCATAGGATGTCCTTTGTGACCAAGACCCCTTGAAGGAGAAGAAAAGGAGTGTGGTGAATGTCTCGATGGGACACCGAGGTCCCGGCTCTGAGCCCTGCGGCCAATCGACTGCCTCGAACGCGCACTGGAGCAACACTGCTGAGAATAACGGGCGCCGACATAACGGGCCGGGGGCTCACTGGCTCTACCTGGTTAAAAACGGCCATGCGTAATGCGCTCTGGTGGGTGGTCCAACACCGCAAGCAGTACGCACATAGCTTTGATTTTGATTATGGGAAAACTCTCTTTCATAGAAGCTTAGAACGTGTGAGCTGAGTTATATAAAAGCTGTGGGTTCTGTTGAGAGGGTCCATTTAACACAGCCAATCTGTATGTTTATCACAGTTCTTCAGTTCTGCTTTGAAAAGCACCTTTTCTGCAAAGTTGATATGCCTTACAATGGCATCGGAACATAAGTCACTAGGAACATAATTACATGTTCTGACACGCTGTTGTTTTTTTTCTTTCCTCCACTCAGATCTGAATGATCCCTGCTGTGAATGTGCTCCCTGTACACTTGGGAACTGGGCCAGGCCACAGTGCGGTAGCTCTGTTTGGCCATTGACTCAGATGGAGCCGTACAGGAACTCTGGGGTGTTTCACTTGTGTTGAATCCATCATGCTCAAATGCTCCCTGAGATCCTGAGAGGGACTGGCAGCAGGACTGCGGGACTCTCCCCCTCTGTTTCAGCTCAGAGCTGCGGGTCTCTGCTGAGAGGCATAAGGAACCCTTGCTCTTCATGAGGAAACCTCACTCTTCATGCACTCGTGCTCCAGCCCACCGGACATGGTGATTACATGCCATTGGCGCCGGCATCTCCCAGCCAACACGTAATAACCCTCATCCTGTCCACCCTTAATTACCCCCCACCCCACACACACACACACACAGTTATTACCCAGGATACCCCAGGGCACGTCAGCCGGCCGCCCCGTTTACAAATTCCTCTCATATTTCAGGATGTGCAGGGCTTATGTTTGGAAGCTGAGGAAAACAGCTGGTCCAGGATCGACGGCTTCCAGAGCGGCCTTTCTCAAGCCCCAGCCAGCGGCAGCCAGTCCTCTCCGAATCATTCTTCAGGAATGTGTTGAAATCGTGTGCAGGAGGCGTGAAACGCTAGGCCAGGGCTACACTATGCTGGCGGTGTTATGTCTTGTGACGAGTGCAGTGGGAACTGTTTCAGGGGAGCCATTCCTGAGAACAGGAGCTCAGGGAGGCTAAGAAAGAGACAAATGCTGCTAGTTGTTATGGAAACAAGGTGTCCTGAAATACCAACACAATGGGCTTTTGTGTTTCGGGTCTAGACACACCCCATGAAGTGATAACGGTCTTATATTCAGGGTGGTTATGCTAATCGCCATGTCCATTATTATATTGTACAGCTGGAGGTATCTGGTTATCTACATTTTATCTTTCAGTCATAATAAATAAATGAACATCTAATGTTATCAAGTGGTTAATATGAATGTCTTCCTCTGACTTCATAGTTTACAGTGGACCGTGAGTGGAAACTTCAAGTTCATTGTAAACCTTCTCAGCTTCATTTGAACATTTGTGTATCAACATGGACACTTTGTCCATCCTGGGGAGTGACTGTCTCCCTCCAAGCACATCCTGTTTGTGGCTGAACTAGCAGTCCCTGCTGTGACGCCTTCTTCTGGAGCTCCCTGGGGAGGTCTAGAGCACTCCGCTTCCTGTTTTGGTAAAGCAGCAAGTGTGCAATTTAGAGTACGTCCCCACAGCGGTGTACCGAGGGCCGCCCAGCCTGAAAGCTCAATTAGCCTGGCAGAGGTACAGACTCCACCTCCCTCCAGCCCTCCCACCCTCACAGCCCTAGGGTAATGCAACTCTTTAAGCAAGAATGCAAACAACTGTCAGTGTGTTAACACACATACATGGGCACTGGGCAAGAGAAGGCCCTCTAGAAATCCACTGACATGCAGCAAAATAACCATGAAGCTGTGCTTCTAAAATCTTTGCAATGGTAATTCAAAGCAAATCTAAATTGCGTCTTGATATTTCCTAATGAATCACAGCATCTAACACTAATTTCAGACAGTCTTGCCATATACTCTAAATGAAATGCAGACAGTGGACCCCAGCAGTAAACACACACTCCATGCTGAAAGCCTTGGAGGAACTATCAGTCTCTCCTGCACCCATTTTCAGAGCTTTGCTTTAACCCAAGCTACATATACTACCTCTCAACCTAGTCACACAAAGGACAGCACTTCCACCCGAAACAAGCATGCAAAACCACACAATAGTCAACCAGCAGTACAAGAGGAAGTGAGTGTCCAATGAACAGGAACTTCCCCTGTCTCCTGTGTGTGGGTGGAGGGGGGCAGGGTGAAACCCAGCACACCCCAGGTGACCTTTCACCCTCTGGGCTTTAATAGCCACCCGGTCCTGTAGCAGAGACAGTAGGCTGGAGCCTCATGATAAAAGCGGAGCCGTCATTGTCTCGGGCTCCTGGCTGGCCGGGGGGTCTGCTGGATGAGCAGGGCTCACAAAACAGCAGCTCCTCCCTGGAGCCTATGGGGAAGTAGGCTGTCAAAAGTGTCTGTGTGTGTGTGTGTGTGTGTGTGTGTGTGTGTTGGGGAAGAAGCAGAGGTTGAGTGTTGCAAAGAAGGTGGCCACTAGTTGAGGAAGTGTGTATGTAATGTACCAAGATCTGTTCCACCCTTCCCAAACTTGCACACACACACACATCTATATACAGTATATATGGACAGAGTAGAAACTTGATTTTAATTAGACACCTTCTCAATACCTGAAGTAGCTGTTACGTTCATTTGGCTGAGGTGTGGTGAATACGCTGCGTTTTGTTTTGGTTGCTGGGTGTTCAAGGCTCGTGTTATGGCACTGTAGCCCGCTGGTATTCTGCCTTGACGTGCCAGACTGAATCAGCACAGCTGCGATAACAGCAGGGAGAGGTGATCTGCGATCTGTCTGCTGGCTGCATGCGTGCATGACCTGCACAGGCTGCAACCCACCACAGAGCCAGCAAGAGAAGCACGGTGGAAGTGTGGTAACAGTGCAGCTGATACTGCCGGAAAACACACTTCTGCTGTAGCAACTGCAGCCCAAAAAGTCTGGTCTTCCACTCCTGCCAAACCACAGATTAGGTTTTTATGCTAATTTATTACAGTTCACCTAAAATCAGCAGGTAGACAGGAAACCTGTTCCTAAATCAGTACTACAGCTCTGCATGATGCTTTATGAAGGACATTTGCATTCATTTTGGGGCAAAATTAGCCATGATGTTAATAGTCCCACTATATCTGTACCATGTATTAATAAAAAAAACAGTCAGCGCTAAACCAATCAGCGCTAATCAATCCAAATCCAAGGTTCTTGGTTGTCAAAACATCACAAACAGAAGCTTCTGCCTCTTTAACTTTATCTAAATGCAACATTTATAGGCATAACAGAGATGCCTTGATGCGGTGAAGACAGCAAACTGTCCTGTTTGAGACCCAGATTTGAGGCATCCGGTTGTTTACAAAAACAATACCAAGAAAGATTCCTACTACATATAATGTATTTTGATGAATAAAGTTGGTTCTTATTCTGATTCTGACAGAGGATGCAAAACAGACCAACACCCAGGAAGAAAGAAAGAAACTGGGAGCCCTGTTGAGATTCTACAGAATCATTTCTAAGAGCCTCAGGATAATAACTGTTAAAGCAAAGCTCCCTTCCCGCTCTCATATGGTAAAAGCCCTGAACCTGCAGACACCGTTTCCCCTGTGTGCTCACTCTGCATGTGAATGGTAGGCTTAAATGGACTGTTAAGGGCAAGTGACTGCAGCCTGACCACTGGAGACAGTGTGTCTAAGACCCTGGGCATCTACTCCAGATTGTATTTTGCATTTTTGATCAACACGATAAACCCTTTTTTCTTACAAATAACAGACCATCAAGGGGGGGAGCTCGGTTACCATTATTGTATATTTTTAAATGCCTTTTAATGGTTTAATCTCACTGCAGTGAATTTACTTTGAAGATAAAATTGCAGTGATTATACTGAGTGCAATTATTCCAGACTAACCCATTCTTAAAATGTATTACAATCCACGCAATTTGGCCATATTTGACTGTGCGTAATGCACACCCTTTCTAACGAATTAAATACGTTTCATCATGAACGTCATGTTTTCGTTGTCTTATTGGTGCGTGCGGTTAATCGTAAATGCAGTATGAATTTTGTTTCTTAGAGTGCAATGCCTGAGAAATCTAAATATTTACATACAAAGGTGTCTTGGCACAAAGATGAAATTTTGCGGGGAAAACGGAAATGTATATGCACGACGTGAAGTAATTCACACTCACGTGTTGCAGGAAGCATCAAGCGCTGTACTGCACTGATGGTTCCACTAATGTGTTTATTGGGCCATTACTTCGTTTACCATAATCCCATTGATTCCCTGGAGAGAAACATAATTTGTCACAAGTATCTTCTAAGGTAATATCTAATCGAAACTCTTATTTCTTTTTAAGATTCATGAAAAAAGTATCAAATTATTCTAATGCATATAACAAAGCTTTTCAGATTAACAAAACTGTATTTGAATTAAGAAAACAATCTTATTTAATTACCGTGAAATTATTTCGAAAATTATTAACGATAGCAAACTTGAATTCTGCATTGTTGTTTAACCAATAACATTTTTTGTATATCTTTCTTTCCTTCTTCCTTTTGTAGCATGATTTATTTCTTTTTCTTTCTTTCACTCACATAATAAAACCGAAATTTGTTCACAAAATTTCAGTTGGTGCATTTTTGGATATACCCGACTTTAACAAAAAATGGCTGCCCTGAACACCCAGGATGAGAAGCACACACAGTCCTCAAACTACGAAGCTACACTCAAATTAGACTGCAGCTAAACGGAATGTGTAACCTGAGTATAAGGTATGGGCCCTTACCCTAAACATTCACGCCTCCTTCCTTCTAGCGCAGTGCCTCTACTGTTTGTTTGCGGTCAGTTGATCCGGAGCGGAAATTCTTTTCCGTTTTTGTGAATGACAAACTTATTAACAATTCATCAACACAGTCTGTTCCATCCGGCCCCGTTTCCAAGGCGACGATTGTTCGGCGCGTTCTCATTGGTCGGCGGACATAATGTATCCATTGAAACGCCTCGCGCTTGTATCCATTCACTAGCTCGCAGTGCTCGAGAACACATTTAGAAGTAGACCGACAAGAAGAGAGGACCTTGCCGTCTCGGATTGTCGGGAACAAACATCTGGGTAAATCGAAAGAAGATAAAACTACAAAGCGATTGTATTCTCAGCTGATATACAGTCAGTATATATCTGGATATTTAGTTCGATTTTCGCGAGCATTAAAGACCAGAGAAATCGTTATATAACACGAAGACAACGTCAGTCGCTGTAGCTTTACTCACTGACTAGTGTGAGTCATTGATAAATGCACAGACATTCTTAGTAGGATCGCATGAATGGATGGAAGCGGAGCGCGTCTGCATTTGACTCTTTAACGAAAAGGAAAGGATTTTCACTCGAACTGCTGGTGGAATTCAAAGCTATAAATATTTAGTAAAAAAAAAATTGATCGCTGCATAATTCAACATCGGACTTTGTCTTGGCTACGAGAACCATATGCTCCGGGCCTCGTAAAGCTTCGGCCTCTTGCGACGCGCAAACTAAACGCCTTCCCTCCAGTTTAGTTGTTTGTACGTTGTAGTTACTAATGCTCGATAAGTTTAAACCCGTGCAGTTCGATTCGGTAATGGCGATAAGCAAGACCGTAGAGTGGCTGAAGGAGCAGCTCGAGACGCGCAAGGACTGTTTGCTTGTGATGGACTGCCGAGCGCAAGAACTGTATGAATCGTTTCACGTTAAAACGGCCATTAATGTGGCCATTCCGAGCCTTATGCTTCGGCGATTGAAAAAAGGCAATCTACCGATAAAGTCTCTTCTCTCCAACGGCGAGGACAGGGAGCGATTTGCGCGTAGATGCAAGACGGATACAATTATACTGTACGACGAGTACAGCAGGGAATGGAACGAAAATGTCGACGGTGGGTCCGTGCTTGGCTTACTACTAAGGAGGATGAAAGACGAAGGTTACAAAGCGTTCTATCTTGAAGGTATGTTTGTGTCTCTGTCTACGACCCCGTGTTATGTTTGTTACTTTGTGTATCAACACCGTGACATGAAGGCCGTAAGAAGATTTATATTATGAGACGTTAATAAAGAACGAGCGTCATTTCCCCAAAAATATGCACGATGACGTTTTTCATTAAACAGTTCTAAACGTTTGTTTTAACAGGTGGTTTCAGTAAATTCCAGGCTGAGTATCCCGCGTTGTGTGAAACGAACATCGACGGCTCGTGTAGCAGCAGGTCCCCCACTGCCCAGGTCTTGGGGCTGGGCGGGCTACGGATAAGCTCGGACTCTTCGGACATCGAATCTGACATCGATCGCGAGCCGAGCAGCGCCACCGACTCGGACGGCAGCCCCCTCTCGAACCCCCAGCCGTCTTTTCCCGTGGAGATTTTACCGCATCTTTATCTGGGCTGCGCGAAGGACTCCACGAACTTGGACATTCTGGAAGAGTTTGGCATCAAGTACATCCTGAACGTGACCCCAAATCTCCCGAATCTGTTTGAGAACGCTGGAGAATTTAAGTACAAACAGATCCCCATATCGGATCACTGGAGCCAGAACCTCTCACAGTTCTTCCCAGATGCAATCAGCTTCATCGGTAAGCAACACACACTACTAGAGTTTATAATAGATGTGATTGCAAAAGACTGTGGTTGTTTCAAGTAGTGTCATGCCACCAGGCCCAGAACAGCTGTTCTAACGTCTATAATAATAACAGGTATCTTCAGAATGCATGGTAGCTCAGTGCTGTGAAATTCAGATTAGATTGCTTTGTGCTACAGAAAAGGGTGAGGCCTAAACACAGACTTGACATGAAGTTACGGTGTCTATACAAAGCAAGGAGAAGCAAGTCTTTGTTTAACTTTGTTTAAATCCTGACCAACCATAGTCTGGCTAGTGGATGTCACTGTTCTTTTATGTTCTCAGTGGAGTTTAGTTGGGCCTTGTGTAATTGTGTTACAAAGGCTTATGATGAAACTGGAGATTGGGGGGGGGGGGGGGGGAATTTTAGCAAAACAGCAAGGAAGCACCATTGAAAATAATTTAGGAAAAACAAATTTTAAACCACAACATGGGGCCCATTAAAAGGGGAATTTTGAAAACCGCGTGGCCCCCAAAGGGTGCCC
>JAOYMR010000009.1:2817115-2843426 GCA_025802075.1 Tenebrosternarchus preto | reverse complement strand
GTGTGTGTGTGTGTGTGTGTGTGTGTGTGTGTGTGTGTGTGTGTGTGTGTGTGTGTGTGTGTGTGTGTGTGTATAGTGGAGACCCTGCAGGTGTCTGAATGCGTTAGCCTCAGTGTGAATGGAACCTGCCAGGTCAGTGAGAAAGGCCGAGTCCTGCAGCCCGTCTGGAAGGGCCTGGTGGGCCCTCACTGCTGGGGCTGGACTTTTCCACCACTCTCCCTGCACAAGCTCCACATGCAAAGCCAGCCGTCCTGACACTCTCGCGCCATCTGTGTTGTGGTGCACAGACTGGCAGCGCCTCTAGAAAGGTTTCTTCATGGGTTTGCAGCCTGATGCCCTGAAACTCTTATATCAAGATGAAATAGACATATAACCACATTGCATGGTACAGTTAAACTACATTTAAGAATTCAAGACTTTGTGTTAAGGAACCCACATGGAAATATCACATATTGTCACCGGTAGGATTTAGTAACTATTACAACAGGTATCAGTCACACAATCCTTGAATGAAATCTCACAGGCTTGAAATGACTGACATTAACTGGCTGTCATAGAGACCTTCCAATAAACAAAACCAAACAAATACACACGCACACACACATCAACACAGGAAGTGTGTTAGCTATTAGAAGGAGGCATGTTTTTTGTTCTTTTAGAACACAGGTCATTGTGAAACCCTACACTACTGAAACTCCTCCCTACCACATGCCTGAGGACTGAAGCCTGCTATCCAGCTTTAGTCACCTGTCACACATACACAAACACACACACACACACACACACACACACACACACCAACACCACCCACCACCACTATGTTTGCATGCCGTTCTATGCAGGTATTTACCAGCATTACGACTCTGCTTCCTGGTTACTTACACACACACACACACACACACACACACACACACACACACACACACAGTCCCCCAGGGAATGTGGACAGCCCTCTGTAAACTGACCGGCACCTGACTGGCAAGGTCTTTCCTCTCCTTTACATGAAATGGTGTTAATTGCTGTGACCTCACACTGAACCCACTCTGCATTGTGAGGTGTGGAGAGACACTTCACTGCCTTTACAGCATCATGATAACTTTGAGTTGCTTTTTGTATTATCACACTCTGTGTAGGTTCTGGGTTTATTACTGCCTTTAGCAAGAGGTCAGAAACACTATATATAATTAACATGAGTCAGACAAACTCAGGAATTCATTCTGTTTGGTTTCAGATCTTTCTGCATATACTGTAAGCCCCCAGCTGCCCTCTGTTTACATTGTAGATGAGCCTACAGGAGGAACATTCGTGACTGTTCAGTTAACACAGTCAAAACAGTTTGAGTCTCACCTTTAATAAACAAATGGCATCATACGCCTTTGAGTGGCTGGAATAGACCGTGCTTGTAGCCACACGGCTGGGTTTACTGTCAACGTGTCTCAGGGCGTGGAGGTTACCCTGACTGGACACAGAAAGCAGCTGAGCATACACCCGATCTACGACCTCTGTACTGCAAACCCAACTACCCCCTATACAGAGAGAGAGAGAGAGAGAGAGAGAGAGAGAGAGCAAGAGAGAGATAGAGAGAGAGAGAGATAGAGAGAGAGAGAGAGAGAGAGAGAGAGAGAGAGAGAGAGAGAGCGTGCAGCACTTGTTTGGTGGGTCTGAAGACAGTGCTCACATCCCTCCACCATGTCTGGCCTCTTCCACACCCCCCAGCACCGCCCACACGGCAGGATCGCTCACTGAGGGCAGCAGCAAGAGGCGGAGGGTGACAGCTGCTCTCAGGCAGCCTCATGGGGGAAGCACAGCCTGCTGGGAGAAAGCGGGGACGGCAGGACCCTCCTGCTGTGTTTCAACCCCTCACCAACTCGCTCCAACCCACAGAAACATTGGCTCCACAATTCCTGAGGGAGCAAGCTTAGGAGCTGACACACTCACAGCCTGACATGGCCTCTACCGCGTGAGGATCTGTGTGTTCATGTGTGTGTGTGTTTATTGTGTGGGTGGGTGCATTTGTGTGCTTGCGTGTGTATGTGTGTGTGTGTTTGTGTGTTTGGTGTGTGTGTCTTTCTCTCCCACAGAATGCTGGCTGCTAGGTTACAGCAGTAGGTTATCAATCTGCACAAAGGGCCTTGTGGGCCCACTGGCGCCTGGCAGAGACTGAAATGGATGCAGAAGGGGGTCAGGAACAGGGCTGGCTGCACGGTAACTGCCCCCCCCCCTCCCTCCCTCCCCACCCCCATAGCTGGAGAGCAGATTTCACGCTGTCTGAGGTGGAAAGGCAAGAGCAGATTGGAAGTGTAGAGGAATACGGGCCCCACGGACGGCCTGTGAAAGGTGTTAAACGGTAGTGAAATGCTGGGATTAATGAGGAACAATGCAGGGCACTAATCTCCTTTTCCACCAAGGCCCCTTTTCCCCCCTTTTACTCCTTCTGTTCTCTTTGGGCTTACCCTCCCCAGCACGTCTTTCACCCCTCAGGGGGTGGGGTATTATTCAGAAAAAGAAAGGCGAGGAAAGAGGAGAAGAGAGAGAGGCCGAGGGGGAGAGAGAGAGGGAGGGAGAAAGAAAAAGAGAGAGGGAGAGAGAGAAAGAGAGAGGGAGAGAGAGGGAGAGGGAGAGAAAGAGAGGGAGGGAGAAAGAAAAAGAGAGAAAGAGAGGGAGAGAGAGGGAAAGGGAGAGAGAGAGACAGAGAGAGGGAGAAGGAGAAAGAAAGACTGAAAGACCATTCTACAGACTGAGAGAAGAAAGAGTGGCAGACAGAGAGCTATGCAGGAAGACAAATAGAAAAAACTGATACTGTCGACTCCGGAGAGCTTTAATTTGTGAAGAGAGTGTGCAAGTATTTTGTTTTTTCCTGTCAGCACTGCAGTGGAAGCTGGAATGTTTGAATAGTTTTCACCAGTGGGACGGAGGTGTGAAAACCAACGCTCTTGCCTCTGAGATTTTGATGAGAGGGGCTGAAGGTCAAGGGTCATGGACTTCCTGAGGGATGTGAGAGGGTGTTTTTCTTGTCACCCTCTTTGAGACAGCTGGTGGGAGGGTCATAGGTGAAGGGAGGGTCCATCACCAGGTCAAAAGGTCACCTTTGAATTTGAAAATTAGAGAAAGGGAGCATTGCACAGATAAACCCAGAATGTTCCAGCTGAACATTCATGTGGAGCGCAGACCACTTAGATGTGACTGTGACAGAGAAGAATGACTTCAGTTTAACTAGTCTCCAGCGCCCCAATCCACATGACAGCGTCTGGCCTGTAGAGATTAAATAACCTCTCGGCAGGCTGACCTGGTCTGACAAAACCCTGTCTAACATCATCGGAATCATCGGAGCCTGATCCAGCTCCCTCCGCACACATCCCCTCCGCACACATCCCCTCACACACTGCTGCGTGGGCAAACCTGCAGCTCTCAGCTGAACTGAGGAACACATTAGATGAGGTGAAACAAAGGGTTTCAGAGTCTGATAGATGTTATAACGTTGGTTCAGAGTCTGATAGATGTTATAACATTGGTTCAGAGTCAGTCTGATAGATGTTATAACGTTGGTTCAGAGTCTGATAGATGTTATAACATTGGTTCAGAGTCTGATAGATGTTATAACATTGGTTCAGAGTCTGATAGATGTTATAACGTTGGTTCAGAGTCTGATAGATGTTATAACGTTGGTTCAGAGTTTGATAAATGCTGTAACGTTGGTTCAGAGTCTGATAGATGCTGTAACGTTGGTTCAGAGTCTGATAGATGTTATAACGTTGGTTCAGAGTCTGATAGATACTATAACGTTGGTTCAGAGTCTGATAGATACTATAACGTTGGTTCAGGGGGGTTAAAGGGATAGTTTCTGACGCAAGAGTACATAAAGTCAAAAGTGTATAGTAGATAATTGAGCTGAAAGACAACTGTTTTTCTCAGAGAAAAATGTCACACTTAGTTATGTCTCTGCTATTAGAAAAGAAATCCATTAAGTATATACCATGTGCCTCAAAAGGAAATCACAGCCTGAAACAGAAAATGAGGGGTTTTTTGAGTGTGTCTGAACATGTTTTAGTATTTTAAACATTTGTGATTTTGTGTGTGTATGTGTGTGTGTGTGTGTGTGTGTGTGTGTGGAGTGAAAGAGAGACAGGAATGCATGGCAATAGTCACATTGTAAAAGCACTGCTGAAAGCTATGGCAGCTGCCTGCGTCCTGGGACCACACCCCCAGCCCATCTGGGGTTTCCCACCTCAGCTGAAGGGAAGAGGAGCTTCTCCTCCACCCATTGAGTAACCATAGTAACCATAGCTCCATCACTCAGCCAGCTCACCAACGACATCCAAAGAGGTGAGAAAGGATTCCTCCCATAAAGTCAACAGCGGAGTGTTTTATCAGTGGCACTGTGTGTGTGTGTGTGTGTATGTGTGTGTGTGTGTGTGTGTCCAGGGAAGGGTAAGTGGTATCGAGACGATACACTGGTCTTGAAAGCACCAGCATGTCAGATGAGGACTGTGGTACAAATAAAGAAATAAAAAAAACAATGCAAGTGAGGTGTGGAACAAGAAAGGGCAGCCACAGATAGGGGTCTCCGCTGTGGTGGGCGGAGTTATGGGAGGGCGGAGTTAGGAGGTGCCTGGCATGCAGCAGCAGCTGCCCTTGCCATCTGTGTGCCTGCGTCGTCCTCACCGGACTCTCACCCCAGGCCCCTGTCGAAGACCTACGGCAGACCGGTCTCTCTCACAGACTGGGTTCAGAGGGTTTCTTCTTTAACATTCACACTCCAGAGACACTTACAGTAAGAGCGCTATAATTAACTACAAGGGCAGGAATGGGAGCTCATTTTTTCCTGAGCTCTCTGGCCACTGGGAGGTTATTTTTATAACAAAACAAGAGAGATAATGAGAAAAGGAGTGCTTCCTGAAGCTGTCAGTACTAGAGCCTACCATTGACACACCCACACACCTATTCACACAAGCTCGCACGCACTCACACACACACACTCACACACACACACACGCACCCTCCACCCACGCACACATACACGCACACAAATGCACACACAGACACGCAGCGGAAGAGAAAAACTAACAACCGTCCCTGAGGTCCACAGGGTTGCTGTGGAGCATGCATGACCCTTGCTGCTGGGGGCTGAACAAATGTGACCAATAATAGCCCTCGTCTCCTTTTACAGCCACTCCATGGAGGAAGCAGGCCAGGCACCTCCTCTGGTTATTAGCCCTGCCTGTCATAAAAGTCCTGCACGGTTAATGCTGAGGGGGAGGGGCGGGCAGGTTCGTTCTGCCTGGCCCTGGGGAAGAAGTTCACCTTGTGTGGGTCCTAATGAGAGAGAGAGAGAGAGAGAGAGAACTGCCTAGCGCAAGCTAGCGCACAACGCTAATCGCAGACAGGCGGAAGGAAGGGGGGACAGAAGGGCCGCTCAGAGGGCGCTGTTGTACGTAGCCTGGAACAGGCTCGCTTTAATAAGGTGGAGGTGGGTGGAGAGCCGCTCTTAAGAGAAATGGCAATGGGAGCCTCAGCAAACTCCTCCACACAGAGGCCATGTTGTGGCTGCGAGTGGCTGAGAATCCTCTGCCAGAGAGAGAGCGGAGCTCTGAGTGGGCGGGGTGATAATTACTGGCAGTCGGACTTCTAAATGGAGCACGATAACAACAGCGCAGGAAACGCTCACGCACGGCCCGCGTGAATGATCAGTGAGTGACAGGCCTGCAGTGCCTGCCTTGGCCCCGGGCGTTATGACTGCGCAGAGGTGGAGGTGTGGAGAGGAGGTGACGGTGTGGTGCCAGGGTGAAGCCTCTGAGCACATTCATTTTTAAGTGGCGGTTTTCAGTGTCACCGGGAACCTCCGTCCATCTCCTCTCTCATGGAGTGTTGACCTGCTTCGGACCTGAATTTGCCCTTCAACTAAACTCAAGACAAGTTAAGTTCACCTGACTCCCATCCTTAATGAGAAAATGTTCTTTTGCTCTTAGCACCAAACACAAGATTCATAGGACTTCAGTGACCAAAATGCTTTAGGGTAATTCAGTATTCAGTATAATTCAGTATTCAGTATAATTCAGTATTGTGCTTCATAAGAAGTGCAGATGATCTACATGGTTTATCATAAGGGATAAAATAAAACAATTTGCCTGTTGCATAACCATCGCCATGCGATACCTGGTGCCATTAACTATAGAAGAGTGGCTCGGATTTCAATGTCACTGAATACAAAGAGCATTCAAGGCAAATCCTTGACTTGAATATTACTGGAAAGACCGAGGTGTTTACTCTGGGCCAGTCATTTGCTGATTATGATTAAAAGTACATCTAGAACCTGAGTCTTTGTTACGTTTCAGATAGTGAAAAGGTGTTAAGTTGTTTCATGTTAATGAAAGTGTAGAAAGCACACAAACAGTGTTATGGCTCCAGGACACACCCTCACAGGTGCTATCGCCGTATGCCAGAGGATAGATCTTTCCTGACCAGGAAGTGAACTCAGCAACCCCAGTCACATGATTCAACACTAACTCAAACAAAACTGCAGTGAGTCATCACATGACTGGTCTGGTCAGCAAAAGAACAGCATTGCATTTGATTGATTAATTTAGTTTGTAATTCTGAGGATTGTATGAGCATTTGTTAAAAATGCAAGTGTGACTAATCAGATTATTTTTCTTTCTTTCTTTCTTTCTTTCTTTCTTTCTTTCTTTCTTTCTTTCTTTCTTTTTTTCTTTCTTTCTAAATAAAATTAACCATGTTCATATGTTTGGGTACCAGTCTATGTTTACCTCAGAGAAATAGGAGTCTAGTCTAGTAGTGAGGATCTAGTCTGCCAAAGTGAGGGTCTAGTCTTCTATAGTGGGGGTGTAGTCTTATATAGTGGAGGTCAAGTTTTTGGTGCAACTCTTCACACTAAAGAGGAGAAGTACATGATCTGGGTGTCTCCTGTGAATCCTACACAACTCTCCACCATTCCAGTGTTGTGTGGTGCACGAGCAGTGTGTTCACAGTCCAGTAATTGTACCAGGATGCCGTGAAAAAGTCAATGCACACAATTGTAAGGATAGAGCAGATCAGAATAAGAGTGTATTCACAAATGTTCCCAGTGGAATAACTAACCCAAGCTTTTCCCTCTAGCTTTGTTCGACATTTCCCAGTGGACATTGCAGTACAGCGGCACTTTCATGTCCCTCCCTCGGGTTCAAAGGTCAAATCTCTAGCCTGAAGCAAATGCTACCAGCCCCACTTCCCTAGAACAGTGGGGGCACCACCAACCCCCCCCCCCCCCCTCCCCACTACTAACACTTCACTCCCAGTTCTAAAAATTCCACAGTGCTTTGGTCGGCGCTGACTGGCTGGACGTTTGCCCCCGGGGAGGAGGTTCAGGAGGTCAGGAAGGAGTGAGAACAAACAGGAAGGAGCCCACACCTGATAAGCGGGAGATTACGTCCCACAGGGGACCGGCACTGCGGCGAAAGATTTGCACTTGACGACCACACAGCGTGACAAAGGATAAGACGCTGGTTGCCTCCGTGCGTCTTTGACAGCACCGCTCTGTTTAATGAAGGTTCATTCAGTCCAGTGTAAAGGCTTTCACAAGCTGTCTTCAAATAAAGCCATTGTAATTACGCATGTGGGAGGTGCTGAGCTTTGTGTTCAGTGTGGACCTCATAGTGAACATGCAGTAAATTTTGAGTGCTTTAGCAGGACTTATATACTAGGCTTACATACAAAGGTTACATACTGAATATCAGGGATTATTTACAGCATAGAGTTTCCTAGATCAAACAGACATTGTGATCTCATATACTGCCACAGATGATCCATTCGCAGGTCTGTGAGGAAGTGTGAGAATCTAAAAGTTTAAAAACAAAGTGATCATTGGCTTAGCTGTGCAGTGTGTAACCTAATGTGTCAGAGGAGACACAGTAAGACAGTTGCCTTCCCATAAGTCTCTCAGTAAACCGTGTGAGTGTGTGAAACTGCACTGCTAAAGATGCCGGTGTGCTGCCTGAGATTACAGAGCCGATGAACAGCTCTCCCGTGCTCCCTCCTCTCCCGTTACACAGCAAAGCACCCAGAAACACTAAAGAACTCCAACTACATTAAAGCAGCAATTTGGGGGGATGTCCTGGGTGCAGGAGGAGAAAGAGAGGGGAGGGAGAGAAGGAGAGAGGAAGGGGGGGAGAAAGAGAGGGGAGAGAGAGAAGGAGAGAGGAGGGGGGGAGAAAGAGAGGGGAGAGAGAGAAGGAGAGAGGAGGGGGGGAAAGAGAGGGGAGGGAAAGAAGGAGAGAGGAGGGGGGGAGAAAGGGGAAAGGGAGAGGAAAGAAGGAAGCGAAGGCCTGTTGAAATATTGATGAGCTGAAAACAGCTGTACCACAGCAAACTGCTTCACAGTGCCTTGCAGGAACAGACATGAAGCTAAGCCTTCTAGGCTCCTGTAAGACACCATCCTATTGCACTGTGATACGTTCCTGCCCAAGACTCAGGGCTACTGCCCTGTAGGAAGCACATGATCAGCCAGAGAGATTCAGATCACAGACCGTGTTGTGGTCTCACCTTGCATCTGATGAGACTGGGGTGGGTGGATTTTTTTTAATGTCAACGTTCCACTCAACAGGCTATGACCCCATGTGGCTGCTCCGTGTAACTGCACCTGGTGAGGTTCTTACACCGTGCTCATAGAAGGAATTGCCCTAGTTTGCCTATATAATCCTAGCCATCCCTCTCAATCATAATCATTAGTGGATTTTGGCTGAGGCAACAAGGTTAATCATACTTGTTGGCTAGACAGGTGCTGATCAGCGATCAGCCCAAAGACAGCGATAAACTGAAAGTTAGGCTAATGACAGATTCAGGATCAGGGTAGACATGTACAAGGAATTATTTCTTTATATTAAAATATTAACAATGCAGTCTCTAGACAGAAGTGGAATAATTTGAAAGTGTGCTATCCTTTTAGAGGACACCGTGTGCTTCTTAGGAATGATGATGCTTTTTTTGGTTGCTGTAGTTTCAGTGGAAAGGAGGCTACTGCAAAAGTAAACAAACAAACAAACAAACAAGCCAAGCTATTTTGGAGAGCTGCACCATTCTTGATGCTGATCACCAGATCTCCTCTGCAGAGGGGCATAAGCAAAGAGAATCATTCTCTCAGTTATTCACCGAGTTTTGCCAGTTTTTACATTAAAATAACTAGAAAAATTCAAACTGGTGCCATCATCTATTTTTACTTTATATATGGTTGTTGTTTTTTTTTACTTTCATTGAATGAAAATAATGGGTCATTCTGACACAAAAGAGTCTGACTGGTACATGTTTAACTCAGGTGTTACAGAATATTGCATCATTGTGTTGTGTGTGTGTGTGTGTGTGTGTGTGTGTGTGTGTGTGTTTGTCTGTGTGTTTAATATGATAGACAGAGAGCCATTAGTGCATTAGACAGCTGCTTGACAATTATGCTACTGGATGACACAACATCAGTAAGAGCTGAAGTAACGTACCTGCTGTTAGTACAACCAGCCAAAACAGAAAGTATCAGTAAGAGCCAGACGATACTGGGGCAGGGGGGACCACACCGTTCCTCAACCCATCATGCAGGAGAGTGAGAGAGAGATTCAGCTAAAAGATGAACAAACAACAAACTGTCACCTCACTTCAGCATTTTGACAGAGTAAAGAGTGAGGAAATGGCCACAGTGCAAATACAACAAAAGTTACGGTGACTTTAGTCACGCAAAATACTTCAGATTATAAAGGAGTCGACGTTACTGAACGTTTCCTGTCATATTATACTGTCAGAGTCCCTATCTTGTATTGTCTCTCTGAATATTGTGAAGATTGCATGAGATTAACATTTTTCTCCATCGCTGGTTAACAGGTGCAGAGAATGAGAAACTCAGTGTCAGGTAAACCTTTACAGAGGGTCGTTCGAAAGCATCTTTCTTGTGTCCCGTCTCTCTCTTTACACACACACACACACACACACACACACACACACACACATACACAACAGAGCTGTGTTCCAGTCTGTCCTGGACAATTATGGGTGACACACATTCCCATATCCTGAAGTGTGTTAGATTAGGCTGCGAGTTTAAGGGGTTATTCTTAGTTCATCTTGTGTGATGCTGTCGGCAGCTGATCTGGCACCCAGGCAACCGCTGCGCCTGTGTGGGAACTCGGCAACACCAACTCTGTTCCAGGACTCGGCAACACCAACTCTGTTCCAGGAAGTTCTGGATAGATTGTCAGGCTTGGGCCCATGTTTATCAGAGTCCAGAACGTGAGAGTGCAACTCCTGGAACAGTCTAATTTTTCAGATCTGCCAAGATATTAATTGGCAATGCTAGCCAGATCAAAATCGCTACAAGTTCTTGATAGATTCTTGCTTTCTGCACAAAGTGTTTGGAACGGATGTCAGCACAGAGGTAAAAGGTCCACATCATCTCCTTTTAGCATAGTAAACACAAATAGGCTCAACCAATCAGGTTGTTTGAAGTACGCTGCACCTGCACAGCCGACACCCGCCTTCCCGTTGTGGGTGCTGGGGACTAAAAACGACATGCAAGGCGTCAGCTGGTCTCAGCAGAATTCTGAAAAATACACTCGAGAGGAACTTCTCACCTCTCCTTCAAACCCACACCAAGTGCCTTGTGTGTGGCCCGTGACGCTGCACCCTCCTCCGCCGGGGAGAAGCTCCTCCCACGAGAGCTTGCTTGCACACCACCAGGTGCTCCAGACTCTCTCGTTGATGCCGTGAAGGAGCTGGGCTGTGTGTGCAAGAAATCCTGAGCCATGAGAAAGAAGAAGCTCTGGAAGCAACGGCCACTCGCAGGAATGACTGTCACTGCAGATATGATATGAAGACTGAAATGCTGGTCACAGCAAAAATGTTTTTGGATGGTGATTTATTTTAAGAAGGCAATACATTTTGAATTAAAATTCTCTCCTGGTTTTTTAGAACCCATTAACATAACCTAGGCAGTAAACGTTGCGACTGCAGGTTGTTTGGCCTCATTCATCAGTTTTAGATGTATTTTGGCATTAATTTGCATTTTCTTCACTTTGTTCTTTTGCAAATAAATCTCTGCCAGGTGTATTCAGGATACTGCTAATGGATGAGGCCTGCAGTAAAGGCACTGTGGTGGCACACAAAGAAAGAGCTCAGGAAAGAATCTTGAGGTGAAGTTGAGCGTTCCGCCTTGCAGGCATACTGGTCTGTTCCCAAACCGCTGTTCCCGAACTGCTGGCTAGGCTGCTGCAGGAAGAGTGCCTCGGCCTCGCCCTGCCTCCGCGTTCCAGCCGAGGCAGAGGTTGTCAAGGTAGAGTCACTGACATCTCTACCGTTGCCCCTAATGCTCAGTGAGGCACCGCTGTGTGCTGGGAACAGGAGACCAGCGTGGGCACTGAGAGAAGTGAACAAGAGAGAGGCAATGCACTCAGAGGCATCCTGCATGTAGCACAATGTGGAAGAGGATGGAGGAGGCTGGCGAAGGGGGGGGGGGCTGATTCATCAACTTCCGTAGGCTTTTTATTTTGGTGGAGAAACAGCGAACCCCGATAGGTAGGGGGAGGGGATATGATGTGGTGGTGAAGAAGGCCGCTGACGTCAGCCGTGACGCAGGCAGGAGTCTCCACTGCTCAACAAAGCAAGGCGGAGGATGGAGACAGGAGCTGAGATGGGTGGAAGGCAAACCTCCGTCAGGTAAATGGTGAGGTATCCAAACATCTAGCAAAACCCTCCACACAGACAGCCGACACCCACCCAACACTCACTCTTCCACACTGACACCTGATGTTCACTCCTCCACACAGACAGGTGTGCCTTCATATTTGTAACTGACAGGCTGACTCTGACCACAGTTCGGTTCAATCCAGTCATGTGCAAGAGGATTTCCTCTGCTTCGACACCAGAACCACACCAGAACCACACCAGAACCACACCAGGTCAGCTGCTTTGCGCCCTCACCTTCCACATTCAACTGTATCTGTCTGCAATTACCTGTCAGAGACATTAATATTGTTTCCTCTCTCTCTCTCTCTCTCTCTCTCTCTCTCTATATATATATATATATATATATATATATACTTTTCACATCTACCTGTCATATTTACCTGTGGTATGTAATGATTGGCATGGAAGCTGCCAATGTTCACAGGTTTTGATCTTTTCAGAGGGGATGTGGGAGGAGCTGAGTGGCAGCCGCCCGCCCCCCCATTGAGCAACACTGGGAGGGATTCTCAGCACTTATATAAGACATTAGTCATCCTGGCATGATTCATTTTTATACATCTTTCTCCTCCCTCCCTCACTCTCTGTCTCACTCTCTCTGTCTCTCTGTGCTTTTACTCCCCTGTCTCAACTCAACCAGTTCTTCAGCTGCTGGAGATGCAGGAGGTGTTGACCTCTTTTTTTTCAGCGTGGGTGAGGAAAGCTATTCTGGGTCAAAAAAGAGCAGACTGGGAAAAACATCCGTTCGCAACTCAGGAGACAAAATCCATAGGAACGAAGGTGTGGGGGATTTATTGAGACATTGCCCTCAGGACAACAACAACGGCTTCTTTTCACTGACACACTTCCATAGTGAACTTTGGTGAAACTGCAGAGGTCCATAAGGATGTAATACGTACATGCTTATGGGTATAACCTCCATGTGTATGCGGTTAGGGTTAGGGTTAGGGTTAGGGGTAGGGGTAGGGTTAGGGGTAGGGTTAGGGTTAGGGGTAGGGGTAGGGTTAGGGTTAGGGTTAGTACTACACTCGTGAGCTTATATTAATATCTTCCCCTACAAAGTCACATCATTATTTCCTGTCCAGTTCTATTATACCTTTGGTTGGGTTCTCTGCTCAATGACCATCATGTTGTCCATCCTATACCTTAAACAAAATGGCATAGACCCAAACGCTCTGCAAAAAGGCTTTGGTAGAGGTGTTCAGTGTGTCTTTGGTAGAGGTGTTCAGTGTGTCTTTGGTAGAGGCGTTCAGTGTGTCTTTGGTAGAGGCGTTCAGTGTGTCTTTGGTAGAGGCGTTCAGTGTGTCTTTGGTAGAGGCGTTCAGTGTGTCTTTTTTGTACGAGACGTTCAGTGTGTCTTTGTCCCAGTGAATCTGGAACTCTGTGTCTCCTTGCACCTCTGTCTTCCTGCCGTAGATCCAATGACATCATTCTGCCTGTGAGGCAGCTCAACCCCCCCCCCCCCCGAGCAAAGCAGCGTGGAGTCGTCTAAACAACGAGCCCTCAGCTAACAACACTCTAGGATATTTAACTCTCTCTACTTCCCTACAACTCCCTCAGCCTTTGCTAATATCAGTACGTTTGAGGTCCATCTGTGTGTATGCTGTTTTGGGGATCTGTACTGGAAGTGCGTCATATTTTGATTTATGTGATTCTATGTCGATGTGTGTTTCTGCTGCATGCACCTGTGGTGTGTGTATTGTGTGTATGTGTGTTGTGTGTGTGTGTGTGTGTGTGTGTGTGTGTGTGTGTGTGTTGAGCCGCAGCGCTGGACTAGCCTGCAGAATCCAGCCTGTGTACCACACTGCATTTACCACAGCAGAACAATGACGTCATCACCTTCCTCATCCTCAGCACTGATGAAGGTGGTGGAGAGGGCCAGACTGGACTTGTAAGCTGCCCCATCCATGATCAGATGCTCAGCTAGAAAGGAAATTTTACTGCTCTCTGATGAAAGCTGCCTGAACCAGTGAATGGGGGGAAAAAATATGAATGAATCAGCAGCCATTCTTAATCTTCCTCTCTCTCTCTCTCTGCTGTCTCTCTCTCTCTCTCTGCTGTCTCTCCCACTAGTCCTCTCAGATTAGTCCCCCCTCCTTTTTTCTCTTTCACTCTCTCTTTGTTCCTCTGTGTGTGTGTGTGTGTGAGAGAGAGAGAGAGAGAGAGAGAGAGAGAGAGCGAGAGAGAGAGCGGTTGTTGCTGTGCAGATTATGGGCTGTAATCCTTAGGCAGCAGGAATGTAAATGACAAAGACCTGCTTTTGCTTCCGTTTCCAACAGCAAACTGGATGTTTCAGGCTTGCTTTTGTCATGGCAACAGCAGCCTCTAATACCCCCAACATCCCTCACTCTCACTTCTGCTTCACACTTCTCTCTCCTCGTCCCCTGATCATGGGCAGGAGCACAGCAGCAAAGTGGAGGAAGTCAGCCTCTCTGTCTCAGCATCCACTGAGAAAAAAAGGCCTTCCAGAGGGGGAGGGCTGTGCTACAGCATGTGGTGTGTGTGGAAGAGAGAGAGAGAGAGAGAGAGAGAGAGAGAAAGAGATTATGAGTGCATAATCATACACTGTGAACATATGAGGACACTCTGCACCATTTAGTGTATTTTAAGGTCATATTTTAGATGCTGCAGTTTGTGATGCCTGAGAAGCATTTAGACCTGAGAGGCATTTAGAGGCTGGTGAACAGAACAGGTGAAAACACAAAATGGGTGAGAGAACAGGGCTCCAGCCCTATAGTCACAACAGTGAAATAATCAGAACTCTGAACCGATGGTTTTTTCCATTAAATCCTAAATAAAATAGGTTGAGAAGAAAACCTTTCTTTGTTCTAACATGCACAGAAGCACAGGCACTGTACACATGCCTTTATAAGAACATCATAAAGATGAATGAAGCCATATCTCGTGTTGCCAGTTCAACAGTATGGCTGTTCGCTGTGTGGGGTGGAAATTCTCCCACTGCATTAAAATGGCTGAGGTTGGAGGTACACATATTTGATCACATATTTTTATTTAAACTGATTTATCGTTTCTTGGAAATTGGATGGTATGAGTCGGCTTTAAATGTTGTTACAATTTCAGTTGTTATTTGTGACACTGTAACGTATTTTGCGCTAAGATGAAGTGCACAGTCCTGGAAGGCATCTGTCACAATGATCATGTAACAATGTCCTTTGCTACAGAGTGTGAGCAGTGGCCATCAAATGCACAGGAACGTAAATAACAGCAACAGTGTTAGCTGTGTTCCTCTCGCTTCAGAAGTACCATAGACGGCTGCTCACGTTGAACGTGGTCATGCTGAAGTTTCCTTTTTCGATGCTTGTTGTATGTTTGGAACCACACATTCTTGCCAATCTGACATGACGATACTGGAAACATCACAGAACGTAAATCCAAAGCCAATGAGACACCAGAGTCCGCAGTCTAAAGATTTAGATTCAGTGTTGGGCTTGGTGTGTGTGAGCAAATGTAACGAAGGCAAAGAAATGTAAGGAATTTTATTTTTTTTTTTTAGACAGTGATTACATTTTTCTCTCTTGCCTCTTTTAATATGTTGTTCTCTCAGGCTGAGAGGTCATTATTTAGAATGATGCAATAAAACATCAGGCAGGTATGACATAATTTCATTTATTATACCATATTATTTATATGAAAGGTTAAGCAGGGTGTCCTCGGTGGCTCCGAACCCCCACCTGCACCTCCACCCCCAGTCATTCTGTCCTGTTACTCTGACCTGTGTTCACAGAACCCCCACCTGCACCTCCACCCCCAGTCATTCTGTCCTGTTACTCTGACCTGTGTTCACAGAAAGTTAACTGACCTATTTTGTTTGAACACATATGGCAAGACCACCACACTGTGATCCCATTATCAGAACAAAATCCCATTCACAGAACTGAAAGCCATACAAACAGTATTTTTTACAATTCTTAAATTAATAACAATAATTTACAATAATTTGGTATTTTTTTTAGTGCAATACAATATAAAAAGGCCTTTCAAACAACATGCATGAGTCTAAATGTTACCTAAATGAGAACATTCAGTCCTGCTCTGAAAATGATTTATACGTGTTGATGTGAGATGAATGGCAGACCAGGCTGGAAGGCTTTGTGGCTGAACTGATACCAAACGTGTTGTAGGAGGTGAGTTCACCGGTTTCTCGATCAGCCGCCCACTGAAATTTTGAAATTCACACAGGCTCTTTCTGTTTCTCCAAACCGAGTTGAGAGTCTGTTAGACTGATGCCATGCACCATCTCCCTCTCTCCTCCAAATAATGACCTACAATACTTTTTCTTCCTGCTGTATAAGTCTACAGTTGCTCTTTTTCACATTTGTAAAATATCAAACACTAAACACATTTCCACTGAAATTTACAGTCCAGGAATATTTCTCTTTCGTTTGACTCATGTTATTATCATCCACGAGCTCACAGCGTTTGTAGGATACAGATCGAAAGTTTGGGCCCCAATACTGATATTTTCTGTAGATAGCGGCACGGATCACTGGAACTAGAGTAGTGTGGTGCTGCCATCTGCTGGTTAGTGTGGTGTAAAGGCTCAGGCTGAAAGCCGCTTTGTATTGCATTATACAGTATAGTAAGACACCATGGTAGTATATATTATACAGGGCATCACTTTTTAAATGACAAGCCAGAGAATGTAATGGATGCTGTGGTTCACTGCAGTGCTCAACCATTTAAACAATTTAATTCAAGAAACATGTTTTAAGTCTCAAAAATTGAAGTTCAAAAATTTGTTCTAGTTCCTTGTCTTATCTTCCTTCACTCCCAAACATAAACCATCAATGGCCTTCATCTTTGCTAACCCCCTTTGGCCTTCATCTTTGCTAATCCCCTGCACATCCTGATTTGCAGTTCTAACCATCTCTCTTATTTTCCTCATTCATCAACCCCTCATAACACTCCTTCCACCTTCTCAACACACTCTCCTCACTTGTCAGTACATTTGCATCCCTGCCCATCGTAACCTGCTGTGCATCTTTCCCAGCTCTGTCCCTCTGTCTAGCCAAGTATTTTCTACTTCCTTAGTATCTAACCCCTCATACAACTCCATTCGCTACCTCCCTCTCCTCTTACACTCTCCCCTTACTCCTGCTTGCTTTGCTCATCTCTGGCACTCTCACTTCTTCTTTGCCAACCTCTTTCTCCATATACTGTCCTGTACTTCCTCATTTCACCACCAGGTCTCCTTGTGTTTCTTCCTCCATGTCCATACGTCCCCAGCCACCTCCCTCACCACTTCTCCACCAGTTCTCCAGGCATCCAGCAACACTTCTTTATCACTCAGGGTCTGTCCCTCTTCCTGCATTTCTCACGGCTCTCTTCTTCAACTTCAACCATTTGATCCATGGCCTTCAGTCCTCTTCTTGGTTCTACAAAGACATCCTACAGATTACCATCAGATGCAGTCTGGCTACACTCCCCTGTGTCACCACCATGCAGTCTCCAGTCTTTTAGGTTGTTCCTCCTGCATAAAACATAACTCACCTGTGTACATCTTCCCCACTCTTATATGTTACCCTATGTTCCTCCTGCTTCTTGAAATGTATATTCAACACAGCCATGTCCATCTTTTTTTGCAAAATCCTCCAAAATCCACTGAAGTCTGATCCAATCACCGCTCTTTCTTCCTTTGATACACTGTCCAACATCTCACTCCAGAGATCTTCTTTCATTTCCATCTCCTGCCCAACTTGCAGGGCACACATCACATCACACTTCCAACTTCCAACTTCATATTTATTATTCCTTACACTCTCCTTACCTCCAGCACACTTTTAACACATTATTATTATTATTATTATTATTATTATTATTATTATTATTATTTGTATAGCACCTTTCATACATACATGCAACTCAAAGTGCTTTAGACAATTTTTTACTTTTAAAATCATGCTAAAATTAAATAAAAATAAAATTTAAAATAATTAAAAATACAAGTGAACAAATATAAAATGTCAAACATAAATGTCAAGCAGTGTTGACCAAGTGACAATATTCACAAAACAGTAAAAATCTTCCCGGATCCGAAGTCTTGGATGAACATGGAGGTTTGTCTCCTGCTCAAAGCAAGACATGCTGCCTACAGATCTGGTGACCAGGATGTTTACAGCTTATCCAGAGCCAACCTCAGGAGAGGCATCTCCAAGGCTAAATACTGTCACAAGCAGTGGATTGAAGAACACTTGAACTCCTCTGACACTTGGCATATGTGGCAAGGTATTCCCACAATAACTGACTACAAGCCACCCAGCAGTGCATCCCCCACCAGCTGTGCCTTGTTGCTCGATGAGCTCAACCATTTTTATGCTTGTTTCAACAGAGGAAATAAGGTACTCTTTTCCAAGATGGATTTAGCACCAGATGAGCAGACACTCTCCGCCATGGACGTCTGTCACTCACAGCGCACAGAGAATGCCTGCAAGGCGGCAGGCCCGGGTGGAGGACCTGACCAGGTGCTTAAAGCTCGACTGGGGTCTTCACAGACCTTTTCAACCTGTTGCTGGCCCAGGCAGTTGTCCCAGCCCTCTTTAAGATCGGCACCATTGTGCCAGTGCCGAAACATTCAAGTGTTTGAGCTCTGAATGACTTCTGCATGTTGCACTCCCATTATCTCCAAGAGCATCGAAAGGCTTAGACTCTTCTCATGTGAATTCATGTCTGCCTGCGGCACTGGACCCACATCCGTTTGCCTCGCGCCGAGGTTAACTAAAGATACCCTCTCTACAGCACTCCACACTGCCCTGACCCATTTCAATAAATGAAACTCCTATGACTATTTGATTGATGCTGAGTTAATCCCTACAGCGCGTAATGATCACCCAATGTGTGAGTCTAACAGACTCAATACAAACTCTGGAAACAAACAGAGCGATGCTCTCAGTCATAATTAGGCTCCTTCTGCCTCCTGCCTGCCCGCAGCTATTTGATATAAACATACACACCACTCTGCTGGTGCAAAGTAGTGTTTATATATCTATATAAATATATTTATTTATATATATATATGTGAATCAAACAGAAGATAAACAAACTTAACCGAAATTGCTACATCATCCTGAACTAGCAATTTTTTTGCTTTCTTTTAAAATCATGGCTCTGCAGGATAGTCAGTCTCTCTCTACCTCTATCTCTCTCTGTCTCTATCTCTCTCTACCTCTGTCTCTCTCTACCTCTATCTCTCTCTGTCTCTATCTCTCTCTACCTCTATATCTCTCTCTACCTCTATCTCTCTCTGTCTCTCCCCTTTTTGCACTGCATGTCTAACTTAGTATTTTTTGCACAGTAGTTCTAACTTGAAATACTCTTAGAGTGCATATGCTCTTTAGTTTTAGGTGTTGTTATCTTTTAAAAGTAATTTATTTCTTTTTAATTTATTATTTAGTCTTTCACTTCATTATGCTGCTGTTATTAACTTCTATTTTCATCAAAGATATTTCACATCTTAGATAAATAATTTTATCTTATCTGGTGATCTCAGGTCATTGTTGAGAAATGACCGTTTCGTCCCCAATACTGAAATGTAAATACATGACACACCCTCCAACTCTCAGGTCTCTAGTGCTAAAGTCCAAGAATCGTGAAAATAGATATAACAACCCACAAGAAGAGTAAGAAATGCTGTAAGACATGTAAAACCTTTACTGGAAACCATGTATACCTCAGTCTCTCTCTGTTAACTCAGTATATCAGTACTGTAACTGATAAATGACTTCAGTCATAGGATGTCCTGTTCAAACAATGTAAAATTTGGCTTTGCCAAGTGAAGCATGAAATCTGATCATAGAAATATTTCTTAAAAATGAGATGTTAGTCTGTATAATTATTTCTGCAATTATTTGTGCAATAGTGAAAACCATCTGTGTAATTGTTCTTCCAATAATAAAACATCTGTTTACTATCATTCATACTATACAATCTTTCCTCAAAAATGTTTAAGACCATTAATAATTGCCACAAAATGTGCCAAAACCATTACACTGAATAAATCAAATGTTTACCCATAAAAAGTAAATCAAAGGTGAAAAATTGCAATAAATTTGAAGACCATCAACATGCATAAGCACTTTATTTAGGAGAGGCAACATCTATCAGCCAAAGGAAACATTGATATTATGGTAAATCAATTTGTTTTGTATTATTATGTTTTATATTATTATGCCTCATGCCACAGCCTTAGTAGTGCTTTTTTTTCTTCAAGAAAAGTGAAGTGGCTTGTGCTGTGACCTGTAAAAAAAGGCTTATCTTTGGTCTTAAAAAAGCTGTTATTTTTATGACTGGCTAAAGCAAATGGGCAGACCTAAGATACTGCGGTTAAAAGTTATAAGATATGTGAAAGGAACACCCTTCTGGAAAAGCATTACATTGTATTTGGTGCACGACTCGTACTGGAAGTCATAGGCTAGAATGCGGTTAATGAAAGTCACCTGGATTAGAGTTACTGTCTTCATTGCTATGGGTCTTGCATTTCTAATTTATGTGACAAGATGGAATCGACTAAACAATAAGGAGTTGGACAACAGCAGCCTTTTTGAGAAAAGATACGACAAAATGGAACAAACTCTTGAAAGCCTCTGTGAGCAGCTTAATTAAGAGTTCATATAGCCTATATGAGAACTGTTTCTTAGTTTGTTAGTTTTTAATATAGAACTACTGGTTGCATTAAGCACAATTAGTTGGAATATTAATTGGAATGAAATTATTTGGAATGAAAATGCCAGTAGTGGTCAAAAGGGGCCACAGATTTATTTAAAATAAAGTGGAGGGCTCCAGTAAAATTGTATGTATAAGCGACACATTTGCTTAAAGTGTTACATTTGATGTTATATGTAGACAGAGAACAAATGCCAATAGAATAGCTTGTATGTTAGTATTTCTAGACGTTTGCTGCTTTCATTCGTTGTTCACACACGACTGTATAAAAATTCACAGGGATTTGTACTGTGTAACAAAATTGACTTTGTAGTGAACAGCTTTCAGGTATTTTGGTGTTCCTATAATGGTTTGGTTAGAGTGTGTGAGAAGGTAGATACACACATTCATTTGATTTCACATAGATGAGTTCCAAATACTAGGGATATCGGATTGAAAGGAGAAAAAACATGTTTAACTAAGAATATTAACTCATTTGGCTGTTGGTAACCTAGATCTTTGTATTCATTCTAAACAATAATTAAGTTTTGATGGTAATAAAATATAAATAACATCATTGTATTGGTTTGTTTAATGTCATTTGAAGATGACTTGATAAGGACCATCGGACAAAAGCAAAATCAAATCCAAAAGGTGCTTGAGGAAATACAGGACAAAGGTGTAAAAAATAAACCTCTGGAAGATCCTGAAGGGCCTACACTGCTGTTCCCAAAGTCTGCTCTTTTCAAAAACTGGGGACATAATCTGACCCATGACGAACAGCGGAAAGCACAGGCAGCCTTTGAACAATACGGATACAACGTCTACCTTAGTGACAGACTACCAGTTGACCGACCACTACCAGACACCCGTGATGAAAGGTAAACTCTTATCAAAGGTAAACCCAGGACTTCAGAAAGAGGTAGACTAGAGCGCATACTGAATCCTCCAAGAAACAAAAGGAAGTGGTAAAAGGAGTTCTCTTACATTTTTTAGTTTGTTCGTATAACACTTTTCATACACAGTAGTTCTAAGTGTTTTAGAAAGACAATAACTTTCTCTGATAATAATGCCAGAGTCACAGCAGGTGTTGTGTCCTACATAAAGTCTAATCTTATCAAGTAAGTCAGTCAAAATGTGACAAACCAAACCAAAACATGACAAATGTGGTTGGCATAAACTTTAGATCCTTTAAAGTATTTTTTTTTATCTAATTATGTTTTTGTAAACACTTAACCAGATGTGCTACTAAGGTGTATCCAAGACAGCTTCCCAGTCTCAGTGTGGTTCTGATCTACCTGGATGAGGCTCTTTCTGTTCTAATGAGAGCCATACGTAGCATTATTGACAGAACACCTGCTCATCTGCTCAAGGAGATCATTCTAGTGGATGACCACAGCACTAATGGTTCGTTAAAAGTTTGGATGGTTTGTGTTCATTTAGAGGTATTTCTAATTATATTCTAATTATAGTTTTCATGGGATCAATTATGTGAACTGGGGACCAACTGAACAATTGGGCTGAATTAACTTTTTTGAACTCATGAATATTAATCGGACTGAACTGGAATGAAGCTGGTCCCAACAATAATAAATATCAATAGATATTTCGATATTTCTCATAGTCGATGAATAGATGTTCTTTGCATTCTGTGAACAACATAACTCTGTTTTGACAGAGAATCTGAGAGAAAGTCTAGATGCCTATATTGAGACCATGCAGCAGCAGAACCCTTACGTGAAAATACTCAAAGTGAAACATGATGAGCAGCTGGGTCTGGCACAGGCTCGGATCTCTGGCTGGAGAACCGCAACCGCTGATGTGGTGGCCATTTTGGATGCGCACATCGAGGTTAATGTGATGTGGTGAGCATAGAAGAAAATTATCACTCTGGAAGTGTATGTATTAATCTAAAAATTTAGGTAATCAATTGTCACAATCCATATTGGTAATAATTAATTAATAATAATTATTACTTTGCATAATAAGCTAAAGTGGATTTTTTCTAAACAATTGTGACGCCAACTTATCCATTGTAGAATGTGACGTCATCAGGTTGGTTGTTTTGGAAAACCTACATTAGTTTACGTTAGCTAACAAGCTACATTTAATTTAATGTAATTGTATTTTTGTATTACATTTAATACATTTAATTATGTACAAAACCTGTCAAAGATGGGGTGTTTTCGTGTTAACTAAGAAATCTTGAATGGATCTCTAACACCCCCCACCCCCCTTTACATTCCAGCAAAGTTTGGCATGGAGAAAGACAATATCATTCAATATCATCAATGATATTACTGCAACATATTAATTGTAGGTTTAATGGTGTATATAACATTGTAGGTTTAATACTGTATATAGTTAGAAATTACATTTTTTTATATCAAATTTCCAGTTCTTTGTGCTTTCAGTTTAGTCAGACAGTTCTGTATTCATTCTGCTTTTATTTTGACAGGGCAGAGCCTCTTTTGACTCGGATCAAGATGGACAGGACAGTCGTCCTCTCTCCTGTGTTTGACAAAATCAATTATTATGACCTTAATGTTGTTCGGTACATGCCTGCAGCACATGCCTTTGACTGGGCCATGTGGTGTATGTACGAGTCCTTCCAACCTGAGTGGTACAGCGTCCATGATGGATCCCTTCCTGGGAAGTGAGTAGGGTTACAGAGCAAATGGCTCACCCAACATAAATAACTCATTTGGTGCTTTGCTTTCAATGTTTCATCACCTTTAGTGCTGAGTAAGAATAAACACAGATTATCTGAGATTATCAGAACATTTAAGTCTTCAGTGGACTATGCTCCATTTAAGACTTCTTCACATTTTATTAGGTAAAGTAAATGATCCAGATGTGTGGAAATGCTTTTCTCTACACAAGGTCTCCTGCTGTTATGGGGATTCTGGTTGCAGACAGGGTTTTTCTGGGTGAGATCGGCAGCCTAGATGGAGGAATGAAGGTGTATGGTGGTGAAAACATAGAGCTTGGTATCCGGGTAAAGTTGGCATCATCAAGTTCTTTTATGACCAAAATCATTACCTGATTGTAGCTTGTTAAACAGTCACTGATCTTTGGTTGTCCTTCAGGTGTGGACTTGTGGAGGCAGCATTGAGATTGTCCCATGCTCCAAGATTGCACACATAGAGAGAGCGCACAAGCCCTACATGCGAGACCTTAGCAAAGCCATGATGAGGAATGCGCTGAGGGTGGCTGAGATCTGGATGGATGAGTACAAGTATCATGTTAACATTGCCTGGAACCTCCCTCTCAAAGTGAGTCTGTACAGTGGGTATAAATGAGGATTCAACACTGTTTTTGTTAATCATTCAACACCATTTTTTAATTATTATCTCATGATTGGTGTAGAGTGCTCCAATAAGCCCTCTTATAGATCAGTATTGTTCATATTCTGGGCTATTTTTAAACGAATATAACAAACACCACCAACAGCGAGATAAACTCGACAAAAAACAACAAACAAGGAGTGACATAAACACACATTTATACAGACACACGAGGCAAGACACAAGAGTAACAACGGCAAGACATACATTTACACACACACACTTGATACTCAGCAACGCAAACACACACACAGAACAGGGGCAGAGTCGCGGGCATCTATTGTGACAGATACTGTGTGTACATACACATACTACATGTATTATGTAGAAAAAATAGTATGAACTTATATTAGCAGGATAATCATCAATTAATATAAAAAGCCACACATTTCACTGTGTTGTTGAGCTTGTCAGTATTTTTAATGTTTTTTAAATGTCATATAATTATGTCATATATTTAAATCAATATATTTTAAACCAATATAATTATAATGATTGGTATGGTATGTTGTAGCTTAAATACAGTAATAGAAATAAAACCATCTATAAGCATTTTTTGTTTTGTTTAAGAGTGAGAAATACGACCCACCTGTGACTGAGTGAAGTTTTGAGTTGATAATGGTATCAACCCAACTCTGTACAGGATCATGGGATTGATATTGGAAACATATCAGAAAGGAAGAATCTCCGGGACAAACTCGATTGTAAACCCTTCAGCTGGTATGTGAAGAATGTATATCCTGCACTGGCCACATGGGAAGATGTGGTAACTTATGGAGGAGTAAGTCCTCTTCTGTTAGAAACATTGTGACAGAAGCAGATGCATGTAATAATATGTGATGTAATGATTTGATGTAATATTTGTGATGTAATGTTTTGAGGTTCAAACATTTCTTTAAGAAACCAAGCATGCCTCCTGGGGCCCAAGTGGTTTTCAGGTGGCAAAATCTTCTGGAAATATTGGACCACAAAAATGGAATAAGACCCCTCCATCTGTGCAAGGGGAAGAAATAAACAAACAAAAAACTTTTCTCCAGCTAATGAACAAAATGCTGTTAATCAGTATATTCCTGATCTGTGTACTGTGCATCTGATAAGTGGCCCCCCATTAATAGCAGAAATATACCTGAACACTAACTTCATAGTTTTTGATCCAGAGCTGTTATTTTCCCAAACTTTACATTTAGAGTGATTCAACAGAAAATCAGCTTAATTAAAATATTAAATAAAGACTAAATAATATCAATTAATTAATTAAATTATAATCATTTAAAAAATTATTGCACAACCATTTATAACTTCATTGGTTACTGATTAAAAATTATCTTTCTGTTTGGTTTTCCAAGATAAAAAATTTAGATACACAGGAGTGCATGGATCAGGGTCCAATACCAGGACACATTCCCATAGCTTATACCTGCTACTATTACGGTCCACAGGTAAACTGTTCTGTCTACTGCACTAATTACTCAGCAGGATATTGCAACGCCATAATCGTAATGCCACTGATAGAAAATAAATAACTCTGCTCTTTGTTTTTACAGCATACATTTTATAAACTGAATGGTGAGTTTTATGTCGGTGGGATAAAGTCCCATAAGTACAATGACAACAGGTGCCTGGCTGATCCTGGATCAGGCAATGTTCCTGCTCTGTACCCATGCAAAGAAGCCAGGAAGAAGGGTATGGGCATCCACTGGGACTTCACACAGGTGCTGTAAACACCTAATCAGGCTCTTCCTTGCACAGGAGTATTTATTAGGTCACTTTAAATACATCTTACTTTTTGTGCATGTTAACTCCTATGTTGTTTGTTTACAGGGTAGTGAACTGCGCAACCGAAAGACAAAATGCATGTTAACTCCTATGTTGTTTGTTTACAGGGTAGTGAACTGCGCAACCGAAAGACAAAACGATGTGTGGAAATAGAAGATAAAAAACTTGTTCTTCAGGACTGTACAGGTCAAAGATGGAGGATGCTATACAGTGTCAAAGATTTCTGATGAATTTCTTGCATGTTTGTTTTTAGTCACTCTTCAATCACAAAACAAAAACTAAAGTTGGATGATGTACCTGTCTGAAATAAAGAACATGTTCTTTTTAAAAAAAAACTAATAGTTTTTTTTTTTCCATTTGCTTAAAACATGATTAAATGTGAGTGTAATTATCTCACATTTAATGAGATAATGTCTAATGCATATTTCATGTTATTTATTTATTTATTAATTTATTGCCGCAATTTTTGCCTGTATTGTCCTTGATAAAGTCTTTTTTGCCTGGTGATGCATGAAGTTTATATCATAGACATCATTTCAAATATAGATACTAGTCTATATATTTATTGTTTCTGCATTTTATGGTAAAAAAAAAAAAACATTATTATTATGATAAAACATAATTCATGCTATAAAATAATGACACAAAATTGTTCAAGATTGTTATCATGAACATATTCCATAGAAAGTGGTAAAAGGATTCACTGAATAAGCAAGAAGCTAAATGTAAAATACAACACTTAATCAACTTAATTAGTGAGAGAGAGCACAAGAGCAACAATCCTCTTTCCATGCAAAGCAAATGTTGGCATTATTGTACAG
>JAOYMR010000009.1:2783927-2805107 GCA_025802075.1 Tenebrosternarchus preto | reverse complement strand
TATGTATATGTATATATATGTTTAACAAATTATATATATTCATATTTCACAAGAATCCATCCGAGAAGCACAAAATCAGTATACTATACCAGAGAATGCCAGGCAACTTCGTGTTTTGTTTGTTTGTTTGTTTGTTTGTTTGTTTTTGAGAGAGAGAGAGAGAGAGAGAGAGAGAGAGAGAGTAGATTTAGGTGATCACGGTGATTATCTTGGGGTAGACTACAGCATAGGTGTAATTTACACTGGGAACGCTGAGGACTTGTCCCCACCACTTTCTGAAATGGTTGATTGTGTAACGTTTTGAAAGTGTAGTACTGTGGGAGAAGTAGTTTTGCATTTCTGTTTCATCTGGGTGTTGAAGTGTGTTCTCTACGAGCCATTTTTGCTGAATGTTCGTGCTTATATTTTGTCACGATACCAAGATAAGAAATGTAACACAGCTGACATTTCGTGAAACGAAACATTATGTTTCATCAAAATAAATAGGAATGAATGAATGAAAAAATGAATTATAATATATTTTCCTGTATTACTAGTATTGTTCCATGCCACCAAGCCTTTCGTGAACATCTACCCTTGAGGTTCAGCGATTATTTCTTTTCAGTAAACGAGAACCCGATTTCTGGGAAAGTGAATTTAAGCGGCCGCTGAATTTAACGTAACACAGCAATCATGTCCCAAGCACTTTTAAAGCAAAGTTACTCTAAAAACTTAGCCCAGATAACTTGAAAATATCTCTAAAATAAACAGTGGTACTGTGTAGCTTTAGTGAAATTCCAAAGGAACCACTGTCAAGCAAAAGGCTGGTCCCACTATTACATTTGATAAGACAAACGTACAAAAGGAACAAGACAATGAGGTTTATGGTTGTAAAAATCTTTTCTTTCCTTCATAATACACATTTTCAGTTCAGGAACAAGTAAAACCTTGTCTAATTTTACATCACCTCATGGCATACACTTCTAGTGCATGACAAAAATGTAAGAATTGTATATTGTATATACAAAAAACATAAAATCCATAAACTGACATATTAGCAATAAAGTATTAAAATAAATGGTACATTGTTGCTTTCAGTACTCTGTTACAGCCATTATTTTAAACATCATCACAGCCTTCACTATTAACATGACTTTATTGCCACCATAATTATCACCATCACTAGAATAATCTTCAACACACCAACAGAAATCATTTTCTGTAAAAATGTTGTTTAAAAAAAATTTACATAATCGTGTCACATTCTGATCGAACAATTCATTTGTCTCTCTGTAGTGCAGGCGAGTCCCGTTCCTGTCATGGAGAGCGTCGATGTCGCTGTGCTGAATCCACCAGTACCTCAGATATAGGTTCACCAAGGTTCGGAACACAGGTAGAGGAACACAGGAACACAACGACTGCACTAACTCTACTGAATATGAGCGCATCTCTTTAGCTCAGGCTGCACTCCTAAAGATTCCAGCGTACAGCAAGGTGAAAAGCTAAACAAGAAAAGGGAAACTTTTTCGTAACAAATAACACAGACATTTTTTAAAGCATATAGAAGTATTGCACAGTACAGTTGCTTTGGTATTCAACTTCAACTATATTAAAGGTAGTGTAAAGACATTGTGTAAAAGTGTTATTCAAAGCATGGCTACTTCAGTATGAGAACTGCAGGGCCTACTAGACCAATAAATGTTTACAGGAAAGCATAACACTGATTACGTGAATGAAATGTCAGTTTTCAAGAGGGTTTCATAGGATACAAATGAATTCATTAGTAAAGTCTGACCTTTCTAAGCATAGCAAAAGGAGGAGCTAAATAACAGTTAAGACATACATAGTGGGGTATATATTATACATACATAGTGGGGTATATATTATACTACTGCCTTCCAGTTCACTTTTTATTGGTAAAAAAAACCTAAATTATAAAACCCACAAATTAGGAGCAGGTATAAAATAGATGGTAAAAACAACATTTCTAACCCTCCAATGACACAAATGTGTAGATTTCCTTGCAGACCACCAGTGCCAATACTCAGGATGGTATTAACCCTGCGCCCAAAGTCTGAAACGATATTGTTATGTGGTGAAGTGACATTATTAAATGAGGGGTGGTAGATAGTGAGACTCCTGCTCCTCTGAGTTTGTGCTTGATTCAGAGTGAGACTGAGATTTGATGAGGACTTCAACGGCACACTCTCCAGTGTTTGATTTGGCCTCCGGGTGGCTCTGTGGTTCACTCTCTGGCTGGCTCTGTGGTTCACTCTCTGGTTGGCTGTCTTTACTGATCATGGTCTTACACTTGCCCACTCCTTCGCAGGTGTCCTTCTCTGCAGACGCACCAATGGGTCTCAGGTGCTCGCTGGCCTCCGCCGGGCCTCCTCTGGCTACGTTTTCCATTTTTAGTATGTCTTCTGGACCAGACTTCTCTCCTGTGGTGTGGAAACAAAGAAGCACTGACAAATATGGTTTAAATTGAGTTTTATCTAAATTCTATGTATAATAGTTGTCAATCCTTCTAGACACCTTTGGGAAGTATGAAAAAATGATATGCAGTATATTGACTGAAACCAGCAAGCTGTAAACATTTTTTATTTTTCCTTTTGACAAAGGCTGGATTTTTAATCACAGTAATTTACTTGCTTATGATCATGTCTTCTTTTTATTTGCTGTCACATAACACTCTTATTGCAGGCTAAAAACATAAAGTATATTGAGAACAGACTAACTGAACTCCTACCGGTCCTGTTGGTGGTGGATCTGCAGTACATGTGCTCCTGATTGTGTTCACTCTCTCCAGGTCTCCGGATGGGTCGTGTTTTGGGCCGGAGTCTGTTGAGGCGGCCCTCGTGGATCCACTCGTGCTGAACGCCCTCATCCGGAGTCATGCGCTTAGTAGGGTCCCACCTGCCACGTAAACAAGACAAAAGCATTTACAAAAATATTTTGACATGTCTTTCGGAGTTTAAGCATGTGTTTGGCCTGTGTGTGTGTGTGTGTGTGTGTGTTTCTGAGTGTGGGTGAGCAAGTGCATACATATGTGTGTGTGTATTTGCAAGTGACTGAGTAGAACTGACTAACAACTAACAAACAGACATGAATAAGCATATTTCATATATAACTCAAAATGAAAAGTATCTTGGATCCATACACTAGACATCGCCGTATAAAGTCCAAAAACAGTGTATCGTTGGTTTTCAGAGTACTGGCAAGATCCTTGGAATTGGGTCTGCGCTTTTTCCCCTTGCTGTTAGTGGTGTTTCTCGGGTTTCCTTTGGAGTCTGAATGAACAACAGAACAGGCAGCACTTCAAACACATGATAACACATCCACAGTCCACTGTGTTTAGTAAAATCACTGTAGGACCACTGAACCATGACGATGTTGAGTTTTAACACCAAAACATACCAAAAAACACCCTTCTCCTGGACGCTGTCATCACAAAGTCATTTGGAGGCAGGCCCAACACCTACAAGTACAGAGGTATTCAAAAAATGTAACAAACACATGGATTTCTACCCATAGAAGAGCATTCAAACATGGCCCGAGTTACAGTGAGGAAGTGATAGCTCACTGCATCATATCATTTCTGTTCCACAAATAAAAAATAAACACCTAGAATATTTCATTCAAGTGAAACAGAAGAGGGGCCAGATGAAGAGGCATGCAGACCTCCATGATGCAGGCGATCTGCTCCACCTCACTCTCCCCAGGGAAGAGCGGGTATCCCGTGTAAAGCTCAGCCAGGACACAGCCCAGGCTCCACATGTCTATGGCCATACTGTATGGATGGCCCAGGATGACCTCTGGGGAGCGGTAGAAACGACTCTGGATGTATGTGTACACTGTGGACAGATCCAGACAGAGGTTTTGAGAGAGAAAAATGTTTTTAATAATAATAATAATAATAAGTACAATATATAATGTATTTCACCAACCCAATGACACTTTGTGATGTTGGTGATGTTTGTGAATGTTTGGTGTCACCTCTCTGTTGCTCATAGCAGCTTGACCCAAAGTCAACCACCTTGATGTTCCCTTGCCCTCGCTGGGACAGCAGAATGTTTTCCTTCAAAGCACAAGACCATGTTTTAAAAAAACATGTTAAAAACAGCAGCTTTCAAGAAAAACAGCATGGGTTTAGGGGCATGTTTGTAATCTTTAAACCTGTCTGGCAATTGTCACATTCTAAGTGAAGATATTATAGAGGACCAAGTGCATGGTGCTCCCTAACTCCAGGCAGGATGGGAAAAGGTGTACCGGTTTGAGGTCGCAGTGGATGATCTTCTCCCTGTGGAGCATCTGCAGGCACTTGAGCAGGGAGTGGGCAAAGCGCCGGATCAAAGCCAGACTGAAGCCCTGGAAGTTGTTCTTCTTGATCAGTTCGTACAGGTTTGCTCTGCATGGAAGCGAAAGCTCTGTTTATGACGCTGTTTATGTAATGGAAGGGAGTGGCGCTGTGGCTGTGCTACTCACAGTCAGGAAACATTAAGTTGCATTTTTCTGACTGCATTTTTTCGTTTTTTTCACATGCAACAACACTTTTCACCTCTAGAGGGCAGAGGGGAATTAGTTTTAAGTAAAATACCGAACTAAATCTTCCAGACATCGTCAAATACATGTAGTCTTTAACACTTTCACTGATAAAAGTGACATCCTTCTAAATGCTGTGTTAACTGCTAAGCAATGTGACCAAGTCCTTTGAGAAAGTTGGCGTGAGAGTTATGTTTGGCACTGAAAGGGCCTGCAGCAGCAGCTGTGAACAGCACCTCCTGTGGTTCGATGTAACTAGAGACTTCACACCATGAGCAGACGATGAAAAAGATAGGGACCTAACCAAGGCATTAAGTAAAGGAATTGGTGACAGTAACAGGAGATCAGGTGGCAAACTTTCTGAAGGTCAGAGAGCCAGAGTGTGGAGAATTATCCAAATCCACTACTTTATCCCCAAAGTAATAGACTCCCTTAGCACAGGACTCTGAACTTTCAATGTGTGTCAGAAGTAGTAAACCACCCTCAGAGAAAGTGGTGATTCAGCCCTTAAAAGTTTTACACATGTCTGATTTAAGGGAATCATCCTGTCCAGGACAGCATGAAAGTGGTATTTGAATGTATCATGAAAACATGTTACTGGTTAGTTTTGTACCTCCCCTACCTGCTCAGCCTTAATTATGTAGTCAAAATCAGACTTTTAGAGGGAAAAGCAAAAGTCAGTGAATTCATTTAGTCTTTTAAACGATTCTGACAAAACATATACATGACAAAGGCCATCAGTTTTGACCATCCAGAATTCATTTTGATTTAAGGCTGTCATTAATAATGAATGTTTCTAACAACATATCTGTTGATACATATGTGTATCAAAACATAAGATATCAGCCCCGTGCTTCTCTCCAACTGTCTGCACCACGCCCTCTTTCTTCATGCTGGGTTTAGTGGAACGGAGTGACAGTGAGGGCCACTTTGTTATAGCTGTGGTTATGTTGAATGTTTAAGGTGGTATGAATGACGCAGAGCAGGGTTTCTGTTCCGGCTGCCTCACCCGAGCAGCTCAAAGGAGATGCAGAGGTGTCCGCGGAAGGAGAAGTACTCCTTCATGTGGATGACGTTGTGACAGTTGTCCCGGTCTCTCCTCCGCACGGCGTCCAGGATCTTCAGCTCCACCAGCGCCTGTTGGTGGAACCTGCAGACCACACAGCAAACACACGTGCTCACATCAACACCGCATCTCCAGTCTGGAGGGTCAATCCTCTAAACTTACACTACGAGCTCTATAAACTTACATTATTAAAGCAGAAAGTTCTATTACTAATACAACCGAAATAGTAAAGATCATGAGTTTTTCAATTACTATGAAAGCAAAAGGAAGCTATTTATTAAATCCACGTTGGTGTTATAGCAGGCTCTTGGTTTCGCCAAAGGCCACAGTTGTCCGTGCTTGTCTGTAGCTCAAGCCCAAGGTTCCTGAGTGAAGTACAGCAGCAAGGCTGTGGCGGCCCACGGCCACTAAGCTCTCATTTTGTCTCTTGCATTATTGAAAGGCCGTAAAGCTGCTGGCATCTGCATCAATCACGCGGGCAGCGGCACAAGGGCCGGACTGCGCCTGGTCGCTGGAGCGACGGCACGTAACGTGACACCAGCAGATGCCTTTTAACACCTCTCAGAATGTCACTGCAACCTACGACCTCAACGCATACAGATCTGATTGGCTAGACTGATATGACCTAACTGAGACATGGCAGGATCGCCAGCTTCTCAATTAGAGACGTAGGTATGATGTACCGTCCGGATTTAAAAACAGATCCAGCTAATTCCACTGTGGTGTATTTATAACCAAATTATATATATGGTTTTAGTAAATATAGGTTTTTCCACTTAACATTTTTCTTTTTCTTTCATTTTGCTATACATTTTTGGATTTGCCTTTTCCCCTTTGCAACCTATAGACTCCAAATGGCTCTAAATACAAACCAATTCATTCACTGATTAATTTATTAGTTAAACGCTGCTGCTGATGAACCGTTTGCTGATGCTCGAGACAGTCCGTCTTTCTAAATACCTCTTCTTGTTGCGAATGACCTTGATGGCCACCATCTCATTAGTTTTGTGGTCCAGACACTTGAGGACCTGTCCAAAGGAACCCTTTCCTATCACCTCTAAGACTTCGTAGCGGTAGGCGATGTGGTCATGGAGAACCTGTACACAGACCAGATTGGGGAGGACAGTCATGTTTGGGCTACGGACCAGTATGGACAGTAGGTAAAACACCAGTCAGACAAAATAAGCTCAAAACTCCCCATACCATATTAGCCCTTCTCTACATTATTTTAAGCTATTGATTATTTCAGGCTCGGGACTAACCTGCACTGACTGGCTTAAGCCTTTGGGCATAAGAAGAAGTGTGTGCTTCCTGGAGCTCTCTGTGCTGGGAACACTGTGTCTCTGTGCTGGGAACACTGTCTCTCTGTGCTGGGAACACTGTGTCTCTCTGTGCTGGGAACACTGTGTCTCTCTGTGCTGGGAACACTGTGTCTCTGTGCTGGGAACACTGTGTCTCTGTGCTGGGAACACTGTGTGTCTCTGTGCTGGGAACACTGTGTCTCTGTGCTGGGAACACTGTGTCTCTGTGCTGGGAACACTGTGTCTCTGTGCTGGGAACACTGTGTCTCTCTGTGCTGGGAACACTGTGCCTCTCTGTGCTGGGAACACTGTGTCTCTGTGCTGGGAACACTGTGTCTCTCTGTGCTGGGAACACTGTGTCTCTCTGTGCCTGAGTCTGGACAGGCCGGGTCACACGAGGGTCTGGTAGATTAGCCTCATGCTAT
This sequence comes from Tenebrosternarchus preto, assembly GCA_025802075.1. NCBI lineage: Eukaryota > Metazoa > Chordata > Actinopteri > Gymnotiformes > Apteronotidae > Tenebrosternarchus > Tenebrosternarchus preto. Next base: position 2,797,794 of record JAOYMR010000009.1, on the reverse strand, counting down.
AATGAAGTTTCTGTAATGCAATTACTGCTTGTTCTCAAGATGGTGTACAGTTTTCCCAGAGCCTGTCCTCATGCAATAAAACTCAATCACGGAGGACTACAGTTCTCAGAGAATGTGTCTAGCTGCATGTACACTTATGAGCTACCCTGTCTCTCTCCAGACAGATAACTGGGCAGTGATCATGTCTTACTTTTAAGATGCACTTGATACATACATATGAGAAAAGCAACAAGATTTTGTTCTATATCTTTGATCCAAAACACTATATTAACAGGGCATTGCCAAAAAGATCTCCCAGTACCCATGAGATGATATGACATTACTTTGAGGTAGCTGCCGTGTTCATCATCATAGCCAGAATTGTGTGGAGATTCCTGATTGCCTTCTATCTTCTTAGTGTTCAGTCCCAGGTACCAGATTTCGGAGTAATCCATGATCTCCTCCTGCTCGTACTCTGTCAGCTGCTTCTGAAAGTGCTTCAGCGCAGCTATTGGACAAGATCAGCCAATTAGTTTAGGCCTCTTGGCTCTTACATAGGACAACAGTGCTGCCAAAATCATTTACAGTCACTGGATCAGCCTGGATCTAGCAGAGTTTTTAATTTATTTACTATTGTGAGCTACATAATTAACAGACAGCCAGAAAACAAAAAAACAAATGTTTTTCACACTCTTTGAACAAGTTCAACAAATATATCATGGACACATATAAATTATTTCACTGTCAGTAGTCTTCAAAGTGTGATTTACTTCCAGACAAGCCCACCTGAATGGAAGATGTTTCATTCAAGTTCATTTTGTCTTCATACGAGCACTATCTCCAGTATGGTGCCAACTGACCTGTTGGTGACATGGGCAGCTTCTGTCCCTCATAAGTCCTGATCTTCTCAAACTTGTTAATGATACTTCTGGTTAAAGACTCAGAGATGTTGTCCACCGAGGAGCCAAACCGCGTGGGGAACTGAGGCCTTGGCCTCTCCCTTTCCTCCTGGAGATCAGAACAAGACATTAATGTATATTCTTGTTTCTTTATCACTATAAATTCAGTTAAGGGGAAAATCAATTAAAGGGGAATCTGTGTCTAATCTGTGGTCTAGGACTTAGAACTTGGATTGGTTGAAAAAAACAATCCTAGGCATTCAGGGTTTACATAAACAACAACCTGAAAGAGAAGGTCCTCTTACCTGACTTTGTTGGACATTCTGCACCAACTGTTTTACAATGTTGGGTAACGTGCCATCTGATTGGTGGAGTTTGCCGTTGGTCACTACCACCTGTCTGATTGGTGGATCAAGCTGAGGCAAAGTGCCAGTCCCAGTCCTGCACTTCTACAAGAGACAACAGAAGGACAAAAGCAATTGTACTTTAAGAGTTGGGGACATGTTTTAATTAAGGGAATATATTACCCAGATACATGTACTGTAAGAGGTGAACTCTTTCTTTTAAATCAAAAATACATCACAGTCGCTGATGCGCTGAACTGGAACTTTACTGAAGTGGACTGAAACTAGATTTGATTTAAACACTGAATTTCATAGAAGAGAAAAAACAAGGGAGCAACAAAAGCTACAGGGTGTGGTTTGATATGAGTGGCCACTTCATAAAAAAACATCAGAAATCTGAAACGCTGACCTGCAGTTTCCTGAGGGTTTTACATATGAAAGCTTACAATGCAACAATACTGTACTACACATAACAGCTCGTGTCGATGTAGAGATGGGTTTTCTGCAATTCTTCCAGTGCTTCATAGCTTCTTCAGCAGATTTCCAGCCAATTGTTGGTTTTAGACTTTTAGACAATATTGCAGCATGAGTGACAATGTGCTGCTGAAAATATTTCTTTAGAACTAAGATCACCTTTTATGAGAACAACTTGCGCTGCCTCTGACGTGATCAGTACCCATAATCCTTGCTGCATTTGTACTGGACACTTATTCTAATTTCGCTGCAGAGATCGTCCGGATACAGCAAGAAATACTTCTAAAAATACAATGTAGGGCAATATATCAGGGAGGCGGTTCATTTGCACACTGCAGTTTTTTCCCCCCTGACTTGAAGGTTCAAACTCAGAGCTCGACAAATTTCTGGGCTGAAAAAGGAGTAACCCCATCTATACATAGATGTGATATTTAATCTTGGGTTCCAGGGCTGCTGCAGTATCTGCCAACTTCATTATGATGCATGGAGACAGAAGCTAAATTTAGTGTGGAGGTACCTGCAGACCCACATGAGCGGCTGAATACAGTGACACAGTTGTAAACAAGAAGCACCCTTAGCTGTCCAGGTACTGCAGCTGTTGCGTAAAACCACAATCAGGTCAATGGAAACTGGCAATAAGATGCTCTGAATAGCCACTCCTCTTGGGAGTGATGCAGATGATCAGCACTGCCCCCGTTATGAGCTGTTCATGAGGAGTGCATTTAGTTAACTATTAAAGGCAATTAAAGGCCTATTTAAAGAAAACACTGTCATGTAATGAATTAAATATTTAAAAGTACTACAAGTAACATATGAGTGTAGATCACTAGCTGGCTATAGTTTTGAAGAAGATGGATTAGAAACATGGATTAGAAACAAGAACTAACCTCCAGGTTGGTTCCCTAGAAATGAAGGAAGGGAACACATTAATCACTCTCACCTTCACCTCAAGCCTTCACCAGTCACTGTATAATATTCTGTGCTAATATTATGTTACCTTTTCTTGAATTTCTAAAGTGTCACTTTACCTAAGGTACCTTTAAACCAAGCATCTTCCATAGGAGCTCTGGAATGGTCACCCACTGTTAGACAGAGATGGCTGAAGTATATGAGAAGAATCTATTTAAACCCCAAGCAGCTTTTGAAGAGAGGTGCAACTCTATTTCAGGTTTTTGCACCATGGGCAGTTCATTTGAGACGGCGTACCTGGGAAAGATTGCGGTTGGATCCCAGGCGCGGCCCTTCCACCTGTGCCCTCTGTGGGTGAGGGAAAGCCTCTGGTCTGGCTGCCTGCACATACAAACAGACAGAATACGTGGTGAGTGGGCAGCTTCCGCTGGCCTACTGCGTAGGAAGCTGCGTGAACACAGAGAGAATCATTTCCCTCCTTGGATTCCACACACAGCTCTATTTCACACCCTGGATGACTCATCAAAGGCTGTTTTCATGATTAACTTGCAATATTTTCAGAGGTCTGCACTGCTTCTAAAGATGACATTGATAAAGTGGAACATTTTCTGACTGTTGTGTTCATTACGTGACAGTGGGTCTTACACAGTATGTAAACCAGTAAACAACACAGGTTTATACAAGCTGTCATGAATCCTATAATATCAATTTATTTGATTATATTGCACTATATTAGATGAAGGGCCAATCTGTTGCACAAATACAATGAATAAATCAGATGCTGCATTAAAACGTGCCATACCTGGCAGTTTTAATGTGACCTCCTTTTAAAAGGGGTTGTCAAAGCATTGGTTTTTGCACTGGTCCATCTCTGCCAGAACAAGTTCGACCTCGCTGGCACTGAGGGAGCAGGCTGTGAGTGGGGTCTGTTAGAGCAGGTTTGTTAGAGCCCTGATGAGTCATGGTGCCACTCTACAGCTCGTGCGCAGGAGAGGAAACAAGCTTGTGCTTACGTTAATTATGAGGACAACATGCCTGTAGTGGTGACAGGCAACATAAGGACAGATTAAAACCCCAAGTCTAATGGGCAGTACCTCAGCTCTGCCAAGTCCCAGCACCAGAGGGTTCACATACAGTTCAGTTTTCTGTGCTCTTATAATCCTGATTCATAAATGATGCTAATAATTAGGTTAAAAGTTCAAATGTGCATATTGTACTGTGTAGTAAATCAGGGAAAGCCCTTTACTGTACAGTGCTGATACCCTCCCCTCCCCGGAACTGAAATCTTACTCACTTGTATAGTATCAGTGTAGTGTGGCTGCTTTAAGGTTACAGTTATTCAGACGTATCAATCTGGTAGACCACAATGCGATGACATGACGTATGTTAAATAACTTAGGCAGGTTCTCACATTCTTAATCCAAGAGCTTATGTACTTTTTCTGGAAGCCACAAGGCATTCAGCTTGGGAGGCATCAGCTCCACAAGAAGAGGTGGTGGTTGTAGGACGATGTCAGCTTAGCAGAACAATCACGCACACATTTGCATTTGGACAGAGGTCACGTAGGTTAATGTGTGTTTAAAAAACACAGAAATGTAAAATGTTCGTTCTCTAAATCACATCCAATTTTAACATGTAATAAATTGGACCATATTTATTGCTAATCCATATTTTAATTTTAACAGCATAGTGGGAAAGTGACAGGGACAGACGTGGCAAAGAGAGAACAGATCAGCTGAGCTGTGCAGAGGGCAGAGACACCTGTGCTAGCGTTCAGGGTACTCTCTGTACTTTAGAGTGGATCACTACGTGGATCAATATGTAAAGCACAATGGAGTCTAAAAAAACTTCACACCTAAGACAGCTAAGTGATTTAAGATATACAATTATTTTACTATGCATTGGAGCCAGAAAGAAAAGTAACTCAACTCAGCCTCGTTTCCAACTGACACGGCACAACGATAATACGGTCTAATCAGTTTATATGTGTTTATATGAATCCGTCTTACCTTAACCCAAATTCACGTGAAATTCACTATTTGTTATTATAGTTGTTGCTGTTGTTTATTGTTGCTTTTCCCACAGCTCAAATCAGTTCATTAATTGAAATTTACAAGATACATCATTGTAAAAAAATATTTAAAGGAGCTAAATTAAATATTTCCCATGGGATACAAGTAAAAAAAATCATGATAAAGTGATAAAATCGATCATGATAAAATGATAGCATAAGAAAAATATTTTCCAGCAACCCAAAGTGCTCATGATGTAATGGGATGAACCTTTGCTCCAGTGTAATCCGTGTCATATATTTCCAACGCGTTCTGACGTATGTATAGTTGGCCTCTGTTTTTTTGATCGCAAGCGACAGATCACGTATCTTAACAAGTCACAAAATCAGACATGCGCTCAGAGCTACATAATAATAATAATAATAATAATAATAATAATAATAATAATAATAATAATAATGCTTTGGACGACCAATACAGCGCGTAACTGGTGACAGTATCCATTTTGCGCGTTCCAACGGGATAATCAACAGCAAGAGGTCAAAAAGAGAGGCACACTGAAATAACCTTATTAAAACACGCGCTACCTCTCACGATGTTCCAGCCCAGATCCAGTGTCATTCCTTCGTAACAAAATCCGCTCATAAAACTGTGTATTTAAGGATTACATTTATGCATTGTATTACGTTCATTAGATTTCAAAAAGCAACATTTTTAAAAGGCACATTTCCTGTATGATCATTACCCTAAACGAAAATCATGTAGAATGTATCTTACCTTGTTGATTTCTGGAAACATGCTCCCCCTTTGGCACTTACTACACGTGGATATTTAAAATCATGCTACCGAGGCGAATATAAAAATGTCGATCACTATAAAATCTATCGGCATACTTCTAGAAACCACGTACTCGATATCACTAAAGTTCCGTAAATCATTTAATCAGGTTACGAAGGACCACGTTAAAAGATAAAGCGGAGTAATTTCCGAACTGTAGGGGTTCCTTAGAGAACTGCAGTGTTCGCGGAGGAAGTTTGTATGAAATGCTTTCGTCAGCAAGAGATTGAAAAGAAGCAAGCTGTTCGCTTTTTGCGCGCGCCCCGAAATGTTCCACCTGCTCAGGTTTTCCAAGCTGAAGGCTCTTGCTTTCCGACCGTATAATAGATACGTTTACGTCGCCTGCTTACCTATTACCGAACACCTATTGCCTCGAGATATAACATGAAACGGGTGTCTAGAAGAAGTGTTAGAGCACAATGTCCGGGCGGGCACTGGCTACCAGCTTTTGCTATGACCACTACGCACGTATTAGTTTTACATAGGGTGCTTGCCTCGTGGGTTTTACAGATCACATTTTCCTCGCAACAGCACCGCCTTCTCAACTATGTTGTGTCTTGTCTCTTAAGTTTCCAGCGGTCAAAGAACGATGGGCCTTAACGCGACTGTAATAAATTATATCCATCACTACCTCGTTACTTAGTAAACGGTCTGTAATTCAAAACGTTTAAAAGGCAGGGGTCAACGGGTAAATCCAAAATTGCGGCTCCCAGACCAGAAATGCAATCTATTATAAAGTGTAAATAAATCGAAACCTGATCTCTAAAATCACAGGCTTAGATATAATTCTTGCAATCATCTTGCTAATAATTAAGTGAATATATACAAAAGGCCTTAACAGTTAAAAAAGCTTTTCTTCCAATTTTCCTGAACAATTTAAACTATTGCCCACAGGAGATGAATCACTCACCAAAGTTAAAATAGTAACAGGCCAGGAACCTTCCACTGCAACACACCTCCTATCCACAACCCATCAGGCACGAAGGCAGAAAAGGAGCCAAGCATGTTATACAAGATGGCTCACTAAGAGCATCATAAACCACATTATTCTAATTTTTTTTATTTGTTGATACCAGTGAACTGTATTTTCTGGTTTTAGGATTGATGTTAACAGAACATTGGTTAAGCATTCGGCGATTGCATGTAGTCTTGGAGTGATATTTAATTCAGCACCTCACATCCATTTTGTTTTAAATATACTAAACCTTGTGGCACTGATTGACTTTCTATGCATGTTTATCACAGAGACACTCTCATCTGGATTATTGTAGTGCTACATTAACTGAGACACTCATGCATGTAACATCTCATTTGGATTATTGTAGTGATACATTAATTGAGACACTCATGCATGTAACATCTCATTTGGATTATCGTAGTGCTACATTAACTGAGACACTCATCCATGTAACATCTCATCTGGATTATTGTAGTGCTACATTAATTGAGACACTCATGCATGTAACATCTCATCTGGATTATTGTAGTGCTACATTAATTGAGACACTCATCCATGTAACATCTCATCTGGATTAGTACATTAGTGCTACATTAACTGGATAGTTTTTATTCATGCTACAGAAGCAGATCATGTTGGTCACTTGTTTGATCTTTCAAACTCTACCCTAGTTACCGTTACCTCTTATATGCATTGTTCAGTATGAAGTAGTTATTAATTACAAAGCTTTTTACTGGTGCTCTGTTAAAACATGTTTTTCCTTGTTTCCATTCCTTTTGCTCAGTGTACTTGCTTTGTACTTGCTTTGCTTTGTTCAATGTAATGTATTTTCCATGTGTTAAGTCACCGCATTTCTCATGTTCTCATAGATTTTCATGTTAACTTGGCCATTGGAAAGAGCTTCATCAATAAGACCTTTTAAATTATGGTCTGGAACATGCCAACTGGTAAAAGTATTCTTTGGAACACTGCCATAGAATAAGCATTTTTAATTCCATGAATTACCTATTTTTGGTTAAATGAAGAATCTTTCAACAGTTCTTTAAAGAAGCACTTTGGTTTGTGCCACAAAACCATTTTGGTTCCATAAAATCTGTTATTGATTCTTCAGAGGTTCTTCATGGATCCCTAACTGGTCCCTCCAAGAACCAATACCAAATGGATCTTTAACAGTTTAAACATAAACCTAAATGCATTGGAACTGCTGTAACCACAGGCGTTTTAACTGTCTGAGCACCTGGAACAGCCACAACATGACAGACATCCATATACGATCGAGTCGGGCAGAACATGATCAAATCTGTTTTCACTTGTAACAGGTTCCTAGATAAGCAGCAAGCTGAAACCACTGAGTCAGTGTCTGAAGGGGGAGGGGCTGGAAAATATCTCACGACAAACACGAAAGGAAGATATAGGAAAGCTGTAGCTGATGATGATTGGAGTGTTCCGATTATGTAACTCTGAAGCACTGCAGGCAATCAGAGCAAAACCACATAGATGAAATGCTCTTGATGGAGTGCTCCTTCAGCACATTAAGATTCAGAGATGACACACACACACACACACACACACACACACACTTCATTCCAGTCTTGTCATCCTAAAGATCATGTTAATCTTTTGTACATCTCCTCTGAGAGCCAGAATGGGTTCCTAATGAATCTCTCAGACATGACATTTACATTGTGAAACCAGCAACTTAATAAAAGCTGTTTTAAAAACTGTTGGTGATAATAATAAAGTTCAAGCTATGAGTTGTCCATGTTTTCCTGATAACACATTTGATTTCTACACAGTAAACAAGTCTATGATTGTCACACTATAGTAGCACTGAAATGGTTATCGCCTTGAAAAATAGGACAATTCTCTATAACAGCTTTGAACATCCCTGGCTTCTTTGCTCAGAATAGCCAGGATAGTGTTAACAAGCTACACAAAGTATTTGTGTGTGTGTGTGTGTTCTGTTGTTATTCAGTCTGGAAAAAAAGCCATTAAAACACTGAAATAATCAATAATTCAGCTTAAAGTTAACAAATGAAGAAATTAACTGAAGCCTGCACTTAGATGTGCAGGCCAAACCCCCCTAGTCATTTATCAGCCTTGTTTTTCTCAGGTTACACTATAATCTTGCATTTCCTGTTAAGGTGACTCATCAGACTGTGTACTAAAATACAAAGTATTAAATGAGCTTAGAATTGAACAAAAGCGTGTTTTTTATGACAATGTGTTATTGAAGATCTTTACTGTAATCTGAGCCTCATTATATAACATCCTAGTTTGCATATTCACCAGGAAGTAGATAAAACATCGTAACTCAAGAACTTTCTACAGATGACAGTATACTTTTAACACTACAGCAACAGAGGAAACAGCCTAACACACATCATTAATAAATATATGTGCTCAAAGCATGTCTGTGGTGCTACTTCAACCATTTCTGACTTAAGCTATGACAGTTTGCTAGCAGCCTGCTCTGGCCATCTTTACCTCTGGCTGCACCCTCCTGTTCCTGTGGTTCCGGTTCCCCCAGTAGCTCCAGAGGAACTCAAAGCAACAGCAGGTTGGCGGAGTCCCATCTTCCCACATGACAGGGCTTCCAGTCCATGCTGGTCCGGCCCTCGCTTGCTCTTCCTCCCAGAGTATGCAGATATTTGTCTAATTAACTGGGCGGCGTCTCATTTTGAGAGGAGATGTTCTCTGCCCCAGAGTTCTACAACTTTATCCGCCAGGCTGAGCTTCTCATAATTACACCTGCTTCCAAGCCTTTTCTTTCCTTTGTAATGTCTAATCAACCTTCACATCCCAGGAACACAAACAGCAGGAGTTTAGGAAGCTCACCGGTTAACAGGCTTGAAGAAATGTCAGCAGGTGTTCCTCACACATCGCGCAGATGTCAGACCTGTGATAGGTGTCTTCAGGTGCTCTGCTCTGGTTGTCTGCGCCATGAACCAGGCTTGGCTAGTGACAAACGGATGCAATCGCAGGTGGAGCCCGCTGGTATGCGGATGGGACGCCACAAGGGATCCATCCCGATCCGCAGACCGAGTCAGGGGTGCTCAGCGCTGCCTTCCTCTTCCTGCTTGAGGGGCATCAGGGGGAGGGCAGGGAAGCTCATTTAAGAGCACGCATGGGAGCAGCTGCAACTGACTGAGTTCTTGTGCCTCCCCCTCCCTTCCAGCTCCTGTCTCCTAGAGACAGACCCACCCAGGCTGTCATATTTCCTCCCTTCTGCTGTTCACATTCCCCCGGGATACTGACAAACATCTGCGAAGTACGGAGATGAAATCCAATCCCCACATCAAGCACACGCCAGCTTTGGACTGCAGTGAAGCGCTAGCTCCAGATAGCTCCAGATAGCTCCAGTACCAGAAAAGAGTGGGGAAAGTTAGCTCTGCCCCTTCATAATGCAATCTCAGCCATTTCCTAGAGGCATCATATTCCTCTCTGTGGAGTCTTGGAAGAGAATCGGAGAGCTGATAAAAAGGTGTGTGCATAGCGCATTAACAGAACCGAGTGGGTCAGTGAATGCTTGGTACTGTTCTCTTCCGGGCCAACCTAACATAATGTGATAGATAGTGTGGATGATGTGTTTAACTGTTCTCATCCAGGCTCACTTAACAATAAAAGTTAGAGTATGCCAGGCACCCTGCCCAAGGGATACCCTACAGCCACACACACCCACACCCACACACACACACACACACACACACACACACACACACTCACGCACACACACACTCACGCACACACACACACACACACACACACACACACACCACTCTCCTATCCAGCTCTCAATCACCCAATTACTAATCACAAGCAACTGTGCCTTATTAAACCCTTTTGTTCAGCTCCCTATTTAAATCCTCTCCTCTTTACTGTGCATTGTGTGTGTCTGTGCTTCATCTTGTGCCTTCCAGCCAGCAGCTCGACACCGTGCTCTTTATATTCTTTATTCTAATTATGGAGGATGAAGACAGTCCTCTTTTACACTCCCACTCAGCATCACAAAATATATGTCACAAAGTCTACAAAATATATGTCACAAAGAAATGCCAATGTGAGCCCTCTGACTAGCTTAAGTATCAATAAGATAAAGAGGAAAACTGAACAACTGGCAGGACATGCTGACCACTTCCTCCCCAACAACCCAAACCCAAAGCACCTTCCTGCTGAGTCTGACTAATCTAACGCTAACGCCACGGCAACCACCAATCACAGAGGCGGCCGGCAGCAGGGCGAGGCTCCGGATACGGTTGCCCTGTGCGGAGTGCGTGACGCGGTCAGTGGCCTGACTGGAAGACGTGCCACACCACAGCATCTGTACCATGTGGGAACGGGCTGACCAGGTGACACCAAGGACATGTGCTGAGTGCGGGAGAGGTGCTGTGGGGGATTAATCACGGCCATAGGGATTAATCACGCAACACAGTGGGACTGCTGGAGCACAGGAGCAGGAGGCTGGGTCAAATCACTTAACATACATTTAGTCCAGCCTTCCACAATATTTGAGATTAAAGCTTTAGTTAGAGTTTAGATGCTTGTTTGTTTTCAGGGAGAGACTCAAGGGTACATTTCTTTAATGTTACATGGCTAAGGAGAAAAGTAAAAGAGTACTGTGGAGTCAGTACGGTTATTTATGAATTTAGATTTTGTGTTTATATAAACACTATTTTTCTTTCAAAAGAAAAAAATCAAAAGGTTTAAAGTATCAAAGTTGCTGAAACCTCAATCTTCTATGTTGAGACCCTACAAAAAATAGCTTTTCTCAGAAGAGCAAAGATAGGTAACATCATCTGTTAGGTCATCTGTTAGGTCAGACACTGTAATCCCCACTGCCCACACAACAGTGGTAATAGAACGCATATTTTATTCATCCAATTTTCCCCCAGCTGGATACTTGGAACACTTTGATCTTTTGTGTAACCAGATGGCAAATGGGCTGTTTGATTCTGTGGATTTCTGATCTTAACCCTGGGTTGAGACCTGTGCCAAACTGTTATTCTCTTGAGAGCACAAGCCCTTTAACTTCCTCCGAAAACGATTCCCACAAACACCTGTCATTTCAGTAACAGATGCAGATGGTGTCCAGAACAACAACATGCTGATCATTTGATTATTATCAAGACTGAAAGTAAATGCCATAATTAATGCATGAATTATTATACAAGTATTATATTTACCTTTATGGCAAATCTAAACTGTAGTTTTCTCATTACTCTGCTGCCACAGAACAAAAATATGAAGTGACCAATATGTCTCAATGGTTTAAGCATTTTTTAAAAATTAATATTTATTTAATCAACAAATATGTTACAAAAAACAATGATTACACCATTTTTCATCACTGACTATATATCACGACAGAGGTACTGCATGTGCAATCTTTGCCTAATAAAACTACTAGCTACTGAGGGTACTTACCTACTCATACTAGGGGTATACTACCTACTCAGTTACCTACTCATACCAGGGGTATACTACCTACTCATAGTTACCTACTCATACTAGGGGTATACTACCTACTCATAGTTACCTATTCATACTAGGGGTATACTTATCATTAGTAACAACACTTCCACTAACAGCATTTAATTCATGCTCGGTTTCTGAGTCCCTCATTTGCTTATAATTATTCTTGTTTCTCTCAACACCAATGGAACAATTCCCCTTCCATATTTCCTTTAAGAAGTGTGAGAGAGCAGCGTCAGTATGCAGTAGGGTGTGAGGCTCTTCCAGCACCCCAGTCCATCCCTTATCTTACCTCACCTCTGCTTTTCTCCCTCTGCTTTCCCTCAGCGTGCACCCATGGGCCCATGTCCACCTCGATCAGCCGCGTTCTACCTGCCTGGATGAATCCGCTCTGATGTGCTGTGGCACGTAGCAGCCACTCAGTCAGAAGGAGAAGGGTGTGAGTGTTAGTGAGCCCTATCCAGTGAACCAGCCAGCTGGGGCTGTCATGGTTAGAGGCAACCTGAGGCTTGGTCAGTGAGTGATAGAGACAGGTGCACCAGGGGACACTGACCATATACAGGATGGCAAGTGTGTGTGTGTGTGTGTGTGTGATTGGTACTGTCCAATGGTTACACTCACACTCAGTTATTTATCTGAGACATGAATACATGTTGCTCTGTATACAAAACTGGACATGTGGAAAAACTGCTTTTAAATGTCCTAATAATAATATCAACATGACATGGTAACAGGAAATGTTGATGGATGCATTAGATGACATGACATGACATGACATAAGCTGACATGACATGACATGACATAAGCTGACATGGCTCCTATGTTTTCACTGAATATAATACATCCATCCATCCACCCATCCATCCATCCATCCATCCACGTAAACAATGATTAAAACTAGACATAGAGAAAACTGAAAAAACAACCAAAAAAACTACATAGAAACAAACCAGTAAAGTAGTTTTGTGATCCTCAGGAAATCCTGAACTCCATGATAATGACTATGTACTCCATAATCATGACTGATACCAATGGTGCGAAGCTGCTGTCCATGGTCCTGGAGAACAGGCAGCTGAGGAACTCTCTCAGGTTATCTGAGAATTGTTATCTCTCTCTCTAACTCATTCTCTCTTTCTCTCCCTCTCTTCCTCTCTCACACACACACAAACACATACACACAGAAACACATACATACGCACAGTTCAATGATAAGAACAGCTGAGGCCACCACTCGTGCTGAAACAGCACTGCTGAATCAAATGCCTTAATGCTCAAATGCATGCAGAGACAGACAGATTCAGTACAGGTTTAGACAGATTTAGTCCATTGACACTCTCAGTTGTTCAATGTGTTCATTATCCTTTGCATTATTATTTAGGTTGTATCATCTAATTCCTTACACTCACAAACACCATCAAGAGAATGAATGCAGTGGCAACCATCAGATACACAAACAAGAATAGATTTTTAATGCAGAAGCTCATAACCAATATGAAGTTCTCAACAAGTCCTTTTGTTCTGCATTTATGGGAGAACTGAAGAAACACAACAGTCTCTTATTTAATATTTTCTAAGCAAGAAACTTCAGTTCAGCAGTGCTGCTGCACAACTTATGCACATCAATTGTGTATGTGTGTGTGTGTGTGTGTGTGTGTATGCATGTGAGTTTTGCCAACAGTGGCAGCCTCTGACAGAGCCTCCTGCTTAAAGATGACTGGCTCTTTATGTTCTACCAATCTGATTGCAGCTCATTAGGATGGCAGAAAATCCCAGCTGTCATCTATACACAAAATACCTGTCCAGAGTACAGCAACAGAAGATGCTGTGCCTCACCCCACCTGTACCACAGACCAGACAAACCACCAAGCAAACTAGAAACCATCTGTGCAAACTAGAAAAGAGACAATTGACTAGAAATCATGTTCCACTTAGAAGCTGTGGTTCCATAATCAATACATTCATTCACCATGTGTTGGGGAAGGG
>JAOYMR010000009.1:2716280-2736434 GCA_025802075.1 Tenebrosternarchus preto | reverse complement strand
TCAGACAAAAAGCAACAGCATGACATTATAGCAAAAATGACAGCTGTAGTCACATTTTTTTTGGCTTTATATAAAGCTGGTCATGATGGATTCTGGACAACTATGCTTTTCTAATTCATTGTACCCGAATATAGGCATGCAATATAACTGTTCTTGATAAAAAAAAAATGGTCAGAATTACTGCATTTTAATGTATGTGGTTATTGATTTTAATTATTCAAAATTCATCACCCATTTCCTTCTGTCCGTTATCAGCAAGTGACCATCCAGCAGTGATTATTGCTGACATTGACAGCAAGAGGTGTGAAAAGCATCTAGCATGGTTTCAGTGCATAATTGTGAACAAACATGTTGTATCTAGAAGATAAGCCTTCTTAAAGTAGTTAAGAATTAACCACCAAGCTACAGAAATGGCTGTATCTGTTTGCAAGTTTTATTGGATTTCTTGTACTGTACTCACTGTATCTGCAGCTTTGGAATGGTGCCCCCTAGTGGCGTGAGAGATCCTAGGAGTGATGGGTCGTGCATGTGTTCCTGTGTTCCCGGTTTTGTATTCCTGCACTGAGGGGACTGTGCTTCCTCCAAATTCCCCTCCTCTTTTTTAACATATACCTCACCTTCTGCCTTAGTTCCGATTTGTTGAAATGATTGTAGGACAACAAACTTTTTCGCCAATCATTTTGTTCCTAAAAAAAAAATACTAATAATAAGTCAGAGTTCTAATATATTAAGAAAATGTTTTCCTTTTATTTTTGTACGTATGTGCTGTGCACAGCAGTCAACTGTATTACTGAGATGATAATAAAAGTTTGTTTTGTAAGGGTTGTGTGCTTTCTAAATCTTTTTTTAAATATCTAATTCTGTACTTGAAAGCTGCATTATATAAGAGGTTCAAGGTTAGAGTTTCACAGAGATTACAACACCGAAATGTAACTGCCGTTAGAGCGCCGGCAGCTGGACAAAATTAGACATGCATGAGGATGGACTCTGCAGTCCAGCACCTTGAGGACTCAAGGAAAATATGTAATTAAAACAACTATCCTAAAACAAACATACAAAAAACCCCCAAAAAACTTTTATCACTGTTCAGACAGCTATGCTACATCAGCAATGGAATTCTTAATAATGTGATATTCCAGTCACAGTGCTGCGATTCACTCCTCGTCCTCCTCTTTAACCACTGAGAACAGTGAATACCTGGAGCAGGCTAGGGTTAGAGCGAAAACATGGACCATCTAGTGAGTCTCATGGAATGGAATGAGACATGTATTAAGATTCAGTCTGACATGTCAAACCACAGAAATCGACATGCTTATTAATTGAATCAGGGTTTCAGCATTTCACAAAGTTCACTTATATGTCCTCTTTTCAGAACAATTCTGATAAAAACTTGAAAAATAAAATGTCCCTTTTAAAGACGTGTTGCTTTAAGCACAGCAGCAATCTAAAAACTTTCAGAATATTGAATCTTTAACATATAGGGTAAAACCACTGACCTCTCATGTTAGTTCTCTCAGTCACATATCTTCAGATGACATGCGTTGCATCAGAGATACATCAGTCCCTGTGCAGCCTCCAAGAGGAGATGGCCAATGACAGGTCACGCCTCTTGCTTCAGTCTACAAATAAGGACTTTGGACTTTTTTTCCCATCCAAATAAATAAACACCGCACATCCTACCCTGTGTCCTAAGGAAAGTCTGCTGCGGGTGGACCATGATGTGTGTACTTCTCCTGTGTTGGGCCGTCTGTATGCTGCACAGTTCAACCACATGCTCCCCTGTCCGCCAGACCTCCGCCCCACCAGGGCCACACAGCAGACAACCTTGAGGCACGCAGAGTTGCTGAAACAAAGACGCCCGTGCAAACCCGTTTCACCGAGAAACTTTTCAACGAAAGGATGCAGGATACCATTCTTAGAACTTCCAAAGGCAAGTTAGCAGGTTCATCTGATTTCAGATAAAATTGCAGTGTGCTGATGAAGCTGATGGTATTTCTGTCTTAAATTACACAGGGATCATCATCATCTTCAAGAACCAAAGTGAAGTTGCTTCTCTGTTCTGAATGTGAGGAGCAATAAGTTCTTATGCTTGGACTCCAGAAGAAAATTATGTGTATCAGTGAGTAAATGGAGATGTATTTTAGACTGTATTATTTTAGAAAAGGAATATAAATGCTACTTTACTCAAATATACTCTACACTGTAATCTAAATCATCACACAAACTACTAGGCATATACAGATAAAGGAACAGATCTGCATTAGTGGAGTTTCTATGCTCACCTGCAGGTAATAAACAGAAATGAAGACCGCTGGTTCCACAGCATCAAAAGATGTCAACAATTCGACACGATCTGCTCCTGTAGGCATGAGATGTGGCTCCAGCTCCAGCAGATCAAATCCAACATACACACTCATAGTTCATCAGAACCTTCTAGATCTGTCTCCTTAGAGCAACATCAAGAACACACGCACCTTAGAAAAAGACAGATCTAGCACGTCGATCCATCTGACCCTTTAGGATCCGAGTATCCCATTGCGAGAACAATCAACAATCAAAAAGTGGAATCTGGTCACGGCAGCAACATCTCCAAGGAGACCATCACTTCAGTTGATGACCCTTTGCAGGTGCTGCAACCACATTAGTCCGCTAAAGCCAACACTGGAAAAGGACAGAAACTACCAGCCACTGCAATTCTGGGAGAAGCAGAAAGGGCTCTGCTCCTCTTCTGCTCTGGATTTTTCTGTTCACCACACATCTTGGTGGTACGTCACAGCTCAGTTTACACTAGGTCCTAATACTCAGTGTCTTTTAAACATCTCGTGATGCTACATGCTAAGTCTACCAACTCTCCTGTAGGCAGAGAGTGGGTCAGTGCCTTTCACCCATTTTAATGAGTTAACATTTAATCAACATTATTGTTTGATGCTGTCACAATGCAGAGCAATGTTCATGGATTATATGACTGGAAGAAAAAAAAATTGTTTGTACTTTTATATCAGTGTTGGGTATGAAGTTTCCTTATTAAATACATACAATTTACTTTATATGCTATCATAAGTATGTTTAATGGTGCTGGACACCTCTTAATAGTATTTATATATTAGTGCATTTATATAGTTATTTATGACATTTTTACACATATCTTGTATGTGTATATATATATTTATATTGTTTAGCTTTATTATGTGCACGTTTGGACAAAAGAATCTCAAATTATTATTTGTGTACGTGTGTTGTCTGGTAATGTCTAAAAATAGCTGATACATAAGTATTGAGTTATAACGCTCTATCAAGATTTCAGCAAAATTGTAAAATACTAGTGTTAAATCTAGTCATTTTTGGTTCTAGTTTGACTTTTGGTTCTCCAAACTCAAAATCAAATCTGGGTTTAGTCCTTACAATAGACAGCAACATGAAATGACACAAGACGTCACTGAGTTTTTGTTGTGGTCTGAACTGATTCATTTTCAGCGGTTTTCCTATAAAGAATCAGAAAATTGTCATTTGAATATAATGCAGCACTCTTTTATTTCTTATAATTCATTTTAGGTTTTTTAAAAACAAACACACAAAACACAGCACATTCCTGACTGTATCTCAGTGAATGCAATGATAATATTCAAATATTCTTGTTTCCGATTATTCCAGTTAATGTGAATTCAGCCTGCACTGAGGAGGGATACCTTTCCTATTTACACATTCAAAACTCACCAAGCGTTTGATGATGCAATTTCACCTTGTAACATAGTAACATTTTTCACATAACAACATAGTAATGTTGAGTATTAAACATACTGTAGTCTTTGGTGTTACGTACTCTTTGGGATGTTGTGAACAATGCAGAAGTAACTTCTCTCTCAAGTCATCGCTGCTCATCACAGTGACGGTATTTACATTGCTATTCAACATCCTGAAATAACTACCATAAAAAGTGCTATAGGTACATATTTCAGATTTTTTTGGAACGAAGGTCAGTGGTTTATAGTCAAAGATCTTTGGCAGGAGCAAAGTTCTTTGGGGCCTTAGAGTCCAATAAAACTCAAGCAAGTAGACTGGCAAGAGCTAGGAGGCCGTATCTGATACTAGCACAGTCTGATCCAAGGACAAAACTAATTAAATTATCTTTGACTTCATTAGCCTGGAAGTGTTTACAGGGCTACCATTTGGTTGGGGCTCCAGTCAATGTCAAGATTGAGATACTATGATTCCCTCTGAACATAAAATTATTTTGTTTATTATTTCACTATGAGATCTAAAATATGAGATATAAAACAATATTTTAGACATTCCTATGCAATTTAGAGACAATTGTAAATGACTAATAACATAGTTACTAATAATAACATTTACTAATAATAACAATTCACTGCTCTCAATTAGCAATATAAAGTGCTACACTAATATAATATGGCATTTCTGCTATCAGTGGTTTTAGGGAAATATAAGGCAACGCTTTAAGATGCTTTGAGCAGCAGCCAAAATACACCAGTCTGAATCCACGCAACAGATTTGGTTTGAAAAAACCCAATGAATCTTTTCAAGGTCTGTACAGATAATACTGAATAAATATTGCATTTTTAAAAATAAAAACCTTCATCTGTCCTGAGCCTTGATGTGGTCAATGCGGTTGATGAAGAGACACCTCATGGCAGAGAGGGACACTGCACCGCTACAATTCAGGGTTACAATGAAGCGGCACATTCCTGTGTTCGAGCAGACCGCCAGCACCTGACCCGTGTTTGAGCCCAGAGGCATAGAGCAGCAAAGCTCCTCCATGAAATAGTGCAGAGCCACCTGTATGTAGGCACCGTGGGTCACCACCAGGGCATGAGCGGGCACGTCCAGGACGCCGTCGTCCGGGCGACCAGCCAGAGGGGCATCGTTCTCGTCCCGCTGGTTTTCCTCGTCCCACCATATCCTGTCTCTGTGGTCGTCGGCCATTAGCTGGAACATGGATTCAAGAAAGGACCTGATCCGCACTTTCACCTGAGAGGAGATAAACGGGTGTAATAGTACAACAATAACAGTACAACAATAGTACAACAACTAACCCTTACACTCAGACAACCTCCACCCATCTATGCATGTGTCTTTCAAGGGGTAAGGGCTGTTGTTAAAATATGGGGTACACACACACACACGCACACGCACACACACATACCTGTTCCATGGTCTCTCCATGCGGAGGAGTGTACTCTGGGATCGGGTGGCCAGACTCTGCAGCCATTTTCTTCATGTCCTCCACTCTACCTCCCTCAGCGATTCCGAAGCTCTGAAAAACACAGCAGCTCAGACCTCTCCTCTGCCTCTCCATGGCCGCCATGTTCAGTATCGAAGCCTAAGTCACGAGGAGCTGCTGCACTGCACCTGGTTTCCCCTGAGCTCTAACAATCCTCATTCCAATCACGAACAGTTTTGTAATTGGCCGATCACAAACCCCACCCCTCATCCCCACCTCGTCCAATCATAGTTTGTTGTGGTACCCTAGGTCAGAGGTTTGAGGTACGTCAGTGGTCAATTAATCTAGACCTAAACAGTAGACAGAAGCAACTCTGTTAACGAGCAATGGAGTCATATCTTGACAAACTACTTGCTAGTCATTTTAGTCCTTTAAGATTGTTTATTGGATTTTGATAAGAGCATTTGTACTTACCCTTTCTTTTAGCAAAGGATCAATCACAAGGGCTAAGTCACTGCAAGTCTTATTTTTCCTAACAATAATTTCAGCAGTCTGGAAGGTGAAGACATATACAGTGAAAAGTCACACACACACACACACACACACACAGCAAGGAAGTGCAACTATCTTACTCGTCTAACTGGTTTATATCCAGTTTTCCATATTTAGTTCAAAGGCGCCCCCTAGCTGTCACGGACCCGTTCTGCAGTATCACTTTCACACAACTCGCCTGCTGAGCACGTTTCATGTCACTGACAAAAACATTAGTGAAACGGACATCTTGAAGATACTGGCCAGCCGCTTCTGACTGTTGTACCCCAGTTTCAGACAGAGGGGAGTCTATCCCTTGGCCTATTGAAACAGTAGAATAAACAGCCTTGATAAACCAAATGAATAGAAAATGTAACCGTTTAGTCTAAGTTTAGCCTTAGTAAATATACACACTTTACCTTGAAGCAGCCTATCCTTGTTAAATTGCGTCTCACCACTGGTAACCGGGGTCAAAATGTGAGGTAAGAACACAATGTTTATTAGCTATCTAGCTACGTAGGCTACGCAAGACACGACTTAAACGTTATTATACAAACTTACTTTCTGACCCAATAAAACTTATATTATTGTCGGACCTATAAATGCCTCTGCGTTTCCTCTGTAGACTAGCAATGACCTTTAACTACACAGACTCCGCAGGCTACTGCAGTATGCAAAAGAGAAGGGACTATGTTAGCCATCATCTGCAAGGCAGACAGAGGAAAACGCGGATTCAACTGTATAACCTATTATTCAAATACACGTGGATCCCCATTAATTTTGCACAGTAGAATATTTAAACTAGGGAAGTCAAAAACAGGCTGGTTAATCCCTTAGACAGAAATATCGGGAATAAAACATGATATTCAACTTACTGTCGAACTATAGTTATTCCGAAAGAGAGCATTAGCTTCCTTAGCGCCGAGAAGGTGAAGACTTTGGGTGAATGTATCCAACGATCACACCTGCTCGTCCAGTTACTGTTGCTCTTCTGCAGATTTCGATGAATAATTTGATTGGTTTAAAGTGCACACACGTACGGGGGTATGAGAACACGTGTAGTTATTGGTGCCACCGCTAGGTGTCGTACTTTTGCAATCCTCGCTCAGTGCCCGTTTTATTTTAGTGGGATTAAGCAGGACAATGTGCACTGTAGTTACTGGGAATTTTTTCCAAATTACAGCATTTTATGGCAGCTCTGTAAGGCATGGAAATTACTGCAGTCCTAATAAAAATCAAGTGTTTTGCTACACAAACAAGGCAGGAAGTGGATCCTGACTGAAGTTAAACGATTCACCTGTTAAATGAAAACATGACTTGATTTACTAGCCTGGAAACTCTTGGAGCCAGAGGAAGGTGTATGGTGACAGTTAGTGATGTCATCTGTGTAGTGAATTTACAGTAAAAAGTACAGGGCATTATAATGGTATTTTTATTATTACAAACCTATCACTGCAGTCTAGAAAGAATATTTTTCATACTCCTGGGTTTCCTGAAGGTCCACTTAATTATTCATTAGGCTGATACACACGCAGGCTAACACAGCACATCAAATTCATCAATAAACTCGGTCCACTAGCAAGCAGAGGAGAAAAGAACTAGGCAGAGATATGGCGCTGCACACTTTGAAGCAGAGATTTATTGAACAGAGGATTGTGCAACAGTCATAACTGAGGTACATGATAATGTCATAGTGGACGGAGGAGACAAGCCATGTTATTAATTTTGACTCACTCGAGCACCAAATGAATAACTCGCAGGTGAAATATGACTGCCAGGGTGTAACCCTTCTACACTGAACAGTCGATTTACCTTTGCAACCTGGTGTGTTGTGGGCAAAGTGTGACTCAAAATAAAAGGTGAAAGTCCTACATGCTGCCATCATATGTAGGCCTTCCACTTAAGTCAAGATGCATGAGTGTAGACAATCCAAGCTAGAGTCACAGATAACAATTCAAACACTTCGTTTGTGCACAAAGATAGTAATGTGTTTAGCTCAGGAATGAAGGGTTTTTCTCGTCTTCCCCCTCCATCCACTATGATTGGTTGAAGTCCAGGTGGGAGCCTCATGATATCCATTAAACAGGAGACTGGTAAAAGCCACACTCCCCCATCAGAATCTCTACCATACTCCGTCCTTCATTGGCCCCCAAAAAACTGTAATGAGTTGTGAGGTATTGAGAGATTGGTATTGTTTTGTCCAGTAAACCTGAGGTATAGACATACCATAGACAGTGACAGGGAAAAGAACAGAAGAGCAGGAAAACAGATCAAAATAAAATGAGTCACGCTTTAAGAGCAAACTGTACAAAGAGCATTTCCAGTCGAACACTCGTTTCAGGATCTTCTATTACCCTCTACTTCTGCATTCTCAAAGTATTCTGTAAGCAGTAAAATAATTATAATACAATTGTTTATAAAATAGCAGCACACTCAAGTGACATCACAACTATGTTATTTTTGTGTATAAGAGGAAACAAAAATCATAGCTTTTTAGCAGCGAAAAAAAACCCAATAATAACTCAAAAATATATTGACACTTGATTGATATCTTCAAAATCACGCCTATCTCTCTTCACTTTGGAATACAGTATCTTACCCCTTAAGAGACAATTTCGGTCCATATCCAAACTTCAACCACATTACTACCCATAGCATCTTACAACAATACTACAAATGAAGTTCAAAGCAGAGCTGGGGAAATTAATAAAACAGGATAACATTATACAATCAGTTGACAAAGGGCTGTTTTGGTGAGAGAGTGAAAAAAAACCTGACTTACAGAACACAAATGCCTCTAAGAACTATTTGTTATCCATTAAAAAAAGAGAAAAAATGTACACTAATCAGTGTCTCCTTCACCCACAGAAAGGCACAGAACCACATGTTCAAGCATTGTACGGCTTGACTGCCACACCCTTCTCCTCTAACGCGAGTGAAGAGACTTGCGTGTGAGTGGCGGAGGTGTGTTTCTGACACACCGCCTTCATCCTGCTCATGGGTTTAGGACTTTTGTGAAACTCGTTAAAATCCCTTGCCAGTCGCACCTTTGGAAGCAGCAGGATTTTGTAAAGGAGATGACTGGACAGCGGATTTTACAGGCTACTTTAGCCGTCCAACCAATGCACAGGGCATCACTCGTCACACAGAATCAAGGCACCATTTGAAACAAGGCATTTTTTTTCTGCTCCAGAGCAGCTTCACTGGTTCATTCTCTTAGAAGTCAACAGCCCTCACAGCGTGCAAAATTACTGATGTTACAATGTATCATTTTACTGACTATGACTCTATAACAACTAATTAACATTTCACTGAACAGCAAACAACATTTCAAGTAAAGGGAATTTTTAAAAAGTCAATGGTGCTTCCCTCAATTCAAATCTTTCGGAATGTTTGTTTGTTGGTGGAATGTCCTCACTGATTAACATTGGTGTAACAGTATATTGGTTCTGATGTGCCATAACTAAAACATGGCCGACCAGCCCAGACTGGGGTGGGGGGAAGCAAGTAGCTAATGATTAAATCGATCTCGTTACTCTGCGTGAGTCATGGGGAGGATGTGCTCAAAGTGCTCGGCTGTTGAAATTGAGGAACCACACATGCACAGTTGAAAGAAAGGAAAAAAAAAAAATGAAAGAGTTCCCGAATCAATCCAGCTTCCCTGTGTAATACCGTCCCCACTATTTAGCTGGCAGTGTCAAAAAACTGGTTTATATACTGGTCTGTAATCCAAAAAAACCTAGACAGACATAAAAACAAACTTAACAAACAAACAAATAGATAACAGGAGTTAAATTATCACAAAAACCTCTGGAAACCACGTCCGATCTTTTCCTTTCCTTTGGCCTCCACACCTGTATGCCACAGCAGCACACCTGGCCTCATTCAGCCCCTCCTCCATCCACATCCTCAACCACGCACAGGTTGCACGCCAGTCTAGGGGCAGAATCCTTGCTGCCCCGTACGAATCCCAGCGCGCCTCCATCCTAGCAACTCGAAGAAACACTCAAAGCAGTTCTGGGCTTCTACTCATAACCACACTGAGCCAAAACAAACAAAGAAAAACCTAAAAACGCACATCACAAAATATACCGCCTGTATACAATACAACTGTAATATTTACTAGGATGTCGTAATGAAATACAGCCTCCTCCATCACACACTTGATACTGGTGCCTCCCTCTTTCTCCTTAAAGAGCGCTTAAGAGAAGGGAGGCCTCTATCTGCTCCTCCTGCTCGCTGGGTCTGGGCCTCCTCTGGGTCCAGTATGCTGGTTTGGGCCCAGCCTCACATCCCAAGCCAGGAAGTAAAAGCGCATGAATAGAAGGCAGTGATACAGGTGGCCCATGGCTCTTCGAAGCAGGCAAAAGCTCTGTAGACTCATTCTCTACCCCTGCCTGGTCTTCAGACGGTTTGGTCCTGTTCTGAACATGCAGATAGTTAACCAAGCAAAGACTACACCGTCCTGAACCTCCTCACGTTCCTCCTCCCTCACACGTACGGAGACAAATATGCACATACAAGCAGCCCGAGAACGTAGAGACAATAAGTTGCTGATTAGATGATGATGGTAACAACAACAACTGCATGTTCTCAAGATCTATGACCTTCTACTGAGCATTTTGAAATTTCAATATGTTGAAATTTGTGCCAATCATGTCGATACATTGAAAACAGGTTATTCAGGCAGTTATCAACCAAACAACGTGAAATCACTTTAGAAAATGAGTCAACGACATTTTGCCACTTCTCGATTCTCCTTGCCCAAACCAACATTTTTCACGCTCGCAGCCTACAGCTTTTGTCTCACCTCTCCTGCACAACCTTTATGGGTCTTATAGCGTTTAAGCACATGGTCAAACTGGGTAACCCACCAGGTGCGTCATGGCAACCTGCGTGTGTTCTTACAACATGAACAAGAACACAACACAACAGAAGATAAACATAGCCCCGCAATGTGTACCTTTACATGCCAGTCTTTTAAAGTTGATCTTAAAAAGCCTTGTTAAACTATAGCTTTTTTTTGTTTATACTGAAAATAACATTTTGTTTATACAATCAAAAATAGTTTGCAAAATACTATAGGCTTCCCTTCTATGAATCTAAGGCACCATAGAATTTTTTGCATTAGTATGAATGCATTTAAAATGATCTTGTATCTAAAATATCTTTAACTTCCATCTCATAATGTACAGGGAATTTTTTTCTTTAATGTATAAAAGTTAAAAAGAATGAAAACTACAAAGACTAGCATGCACTTTTAGATGGGGTTTGTTTTTTGTAATTTTTTGTTTTTTGTAGTTTTTTTTTTTCTTTCGAAGACGGATCCGGGCTCCGCTCCCTTCCGCGAGATCACAAGTTGACGTCGCGCACGTCGGTCGGCGTGCTGGCCTGGTCCTGCTCGTCCAGGGTCTTGCTGCCTTGATCCTGCTGTTGTTGCTTATTCTGCAGGCGTCTGCCATCACGCAGGCTGCTCACCAGCACGCGCTCAATCTGCTCCTGACAGGCCTTCAGGACGTCCTGCAACACGGCAGATTCAGGCACGTGATGTTATTAGCATAACGCTAACGGTCGCTAGCGCACATGTATGACGGCGTCGCGTCTGAACTGCCGTTTACAGACATTATGGGGTCTGGTGGATGTTCAGGTTAAGAGTAACATTACACCACCGAGAACACAACACTTCACAACTGTTCTCTGCACGACTGTATGAACTCATCTCCTGTAACTCTGAGAGCAGTAAAAATGAGGTAAAGCTGCATTCATCTAATAACACTTGAAAGAGAAAAGGATGGCGTGGCAGGGGAGAGATTATGAGGCTTGAGCAGCACAGGCCGAGTTCAGTGGTTTATTCATCAACCACGTCATTCCATCCAGGCCAGCGTGTGCACGCAGGCACACAAACACACAGCCCAAGTTACCTTGACAACAGTGAAAACAAAAGGTTCTGTTAAAAGCTTTGTTAATTACATCCATGTCCTGTGGAGAGGAAAGACATTGTTTCTGTTCTTCTCCATTTTAACAAGTGTAACAGCAAAGGATCCACCTTACAGCCCCCAAAAGAGAAAGGACGACATTTATTAAGACAAAATGCTTCTTAATCAGAAGGCAAAAGCCAAACATGGAACCTCTTCTCACTGAGCGAAGGCTGGAAAGACTGAACCCCTACAAAATGCTCATCTGTGTCATGTTTTGATCGTTCATCCAGGGTTATATCAAGCCTGATTTCAGTATTTCATTGTGCTCCCTCAGTATAATCTCTGCCAAATACAAAATATGCAAACCTGTGGAAAGCTGATTAACCTGTAGATGGCTCCAAAGAGCACAAGATGGCATTTAAGTAGGAAGCAGTGTACCGACCTCATCAAACAAGGTGAAGACTTGCGACCTCTAGTGGAGCGAGGTGAACATGCAAGTCGAACATACAGCTCGCCTCCCTGCTCCTCTGTGGTTCTGAGGCACACCAGGCCTCTGTGAGAGAAGCCCCAGGGGAAGGGCCTGTAGAGAATGTGTTGCTTGTGGAGAGGCTGCATTCCTTTGACATTTACTGCTAATTAAAATCCGATGGGCCGCAGTCTGAACTCGTGTTGTGCACGGCTCCTGGGCCAGACAAGTGTTTCACACACAACCTTAGAGAGAGGACAGCTAGCACCCCACGCAGGTCTTCTACAAGAAGACCTTTTTTTGCTACCTCTGGTGGGCCTTCGTTTTCAAGAAGAATACAAAAAGTGGGTAACAACCTCTGTCTGTGGATGTGCTGTGGAACCTCGAGGAGATTTAGGGGTGAAATTTATCCCTGGATCTCTTACAGACATAAGGTGAGTGTGAGTGTTTGTCGACGAAGATCCCCGTTCTGCACAGAAGGTGTTGTTGTTGGATGTCACTCCAGAGGAAGACCACCATCGTCCTCGTAATCTCCTCCAGAGATCTCAGACTGCCCACTGTGATGTGCTGCTATTAGTCATAAAAATAAATTCCTCTGAGAAAATTAACTAAAGCATAAAACATGTAAAAGAACTGCCTGCGTCTTACCGCAAGAATGCCAGGCCCGACTTCTTAAAGACGTTCCCCTCTGTGCTGCAGCTCTTTATAGAGGCTGAACGAGCTTATCCGAACCGTTACGGGCTTGATTCAAGCCAGTTTAATGACTTCAGTGTGTGACTACTGGTAAGTCTGGGACTTGCACTAAAAGGAGGCTGTCCGTGATCTAATCCAGCAGGGTGATTCTGGATAAGCTGGGAGAAACCACAAGACAAACACAACTCAACCATCAACGCTCACTCACTACTGGCCATCTTGAACAGGAGAGAGTCAGGCAGAGGTACCGTGGACAGCAGAAGTTCTCTGAATGAGTAAATGTCTGCTTTGTACTGGGGAGTCAAAGAAAGGCCTGGTGGGTTAATAACTAGGCCAACACAGCACTGCGAAATGAATGTTGTCCCAAGGGCCTGGGGCAGCAGGTCAGGGGTCCTACCACATGATCCCGCAAACCAAAAATATCCTAAAAACGGAGCTTCCATTAGAATCCGTTGGAATTATGACTATGAGCAGAAGAGCATTCCCAACATTCCTAGCTGAACATGACACTTCACCTACTTCTGCAAAGCTGTGCGTTTCAAACCACTGCAAAAGACTCAGGAACCATTTGAGAAGTGCAAAGCGAACAGCCCCCTAGCAAAAGATCATCAGCGCCTCTCCCTTGTTCATTCATCCAAAATCCAGAGTTTCATCTTTCAGTGAAGCTTTCAATGCTATAGCAGAAGCCAGTTTGCCACACACCCATCCAGGAACACCACTGATTCAGATCTGAATGCAAACTCAACTAATTCAAAGCCAGCGGACTGAGCATTAGCAGTGAGATGAAAACTCACAGTAGGTCTCTGGAGAAATGCATTAAACCAGCGAGCATCATTTGCAGTGTATATTAGCTACAAGAACAACATTTACTGTAAAGACCAAATGCCAGCTGGAATATTCTTTGCTTTTCCTTCTTACTGAGAGAGAGGCCATACAGTCTGCATGAGGTACCCAAGCCAAAGTTTTCAGCCATGCTGGTTTGGCCTGCAGCATGGATGCCACTGGAGTACATATTGTACCTCACCAGGTGTGTTTGAGGCTACATACACACACACGTCTACACCCAGGCGCTGCAGTAGTGACTGTACTAGCTTGGTTGGCCCCATCTTGTGTCTGCTGAAAGCCACAGGCACTGGACAGCACAGATGTCAGCAGGGTGTCGGTCGGGGAGGCTGGCAGCGTCACTCGGCTGTTGGGCTGACTTCAGCCTCCCAGTCGCCCTGACCACACGACCTCCTTACCTCAACAGCACTCCACAGGGCTTTTTCACACCACTGAGAACCATAGCCTCCTGTGTGCGACTTAAATTGGAAGGTGCTGCAGGCAAAGTTGATGCAAAAATGCTAACAAGCCGAATGGCAAACAACACCTACTAGCATGATCGTTAGCATAGCGCAAACTACCGGCTGCCAGGCTTTTCATGGTCACTGTTAATGTCAGCATTTTTGGCTAAACAGTCTCTTTAAAAATAAAATTGTATTCAAGGAATCTTCATAAAAGTAAAGAGAAACCTGTTCTCTTAGAGCCATCAAATATGCTGGCTTTTCAGGGTAGGCCTGCAGTTTTTACAATAGACAGAATAAGACAGTGACTCCTCCCAAGGTTCATTTTATTGGGTAAGACAAAAAAACCCAACTCTCTGGACTCCACAAGTCAGTAGACCCAGACGGCTTGGCCTGTGTGCTTGTCAGAGGTAAGGCTTGTTGGCATCCAGGAATGTGAAGAGCCGTTCCTGGCGCTGCCAACTCCTGCCCGCTGGTTTGGTCCTCGCCCTCCTCACACACTGAGAAGCTTCTCTGCTCGAGGATGGCTGTTTGTTTTCCTCCGCTACGGTGCGCGACTTCACACGCCACACGCCGGGGCAGCCGCGACTTGGCCCGCCGCTGTGAACCCCAGGGGGAGGCGCAGTGAACCTCAGGGGGAGGCGCTGACCTCACCATGTCACACTGGACTCCTACGGTGCCCCTTTTTGGGTGCACCTCTTTAATCCCCCTTCCAAACACACAGTCCCATGGTGCTCTCCCCCTCTCCCCGATTCTTACGCTGGTTCCTTCCAAAGGAAGCAACTCAAAGCACCGGCAGGCTGTCCCTTGTGCGGCTGTGTGCATGTGTGAGGCTTTGTGAGGGCTATGCGTTGGGTCACAGACGCCCACCTCCGCACCCGCCGCCCCTGGCTCCGCCCACACTGCCTCCCAGTCAGAGTCGAGCTCATTTCACTTCCAGTAATTCAGAGTCTGAATGTGAGATTGAACTGGAGCTGGATGGATGCCCACCCAGCAAACAAGGAGGAAAACGCAATCTCCTCACAGTACCACACACACACACACACACACACACACACACCATACACCCCCCAATACTCCACTGATGTTTTTCAGGGGCAGCTAGCAGACAAAAGGGGCTGGGGGCGCATGGCAGAGCCTTTTAAATAACGCCTCTGTTAGTGGCACTGCCTTCTCTCTTACTAATCGCCCCCCTTCAAATGCCTCCTTAGCTGCTCCTGAAGCAGGCTACCTCCCCTCCCTGCTCCTGAAGCAGGCTACCTCCCCTCCCTGCTCCTGAAGCAGGCTACCTCCCCTCCCTGCTCTAGCTGAAGTTCAGGCTGCGTTTGGACTGCATCTCCTTCTACGGGGCCACATGCCTGTCTGGTTGAGTTTCCAGCCACCGTCTCCCCTCTGCATCGGCCTGTGTTCAGCCAGCTTCAAGCCCTCCTTTTCTTGTCAGAGCATGAAACTAACCTGATCGCCGCGGAAACCTCCTCCCCCCCCCCCCATCACCCCAGCCAATGCAATGCAGTTTCAGCCTCGTTTCCACAGCTAAACACATGTGTGACATGTGACCCCTTAGAGGAGAACTGAGTGCCTGAGGCACAGAAAGTGATTATGTGGCAGCTGTGAAACACCAAGGCAAAAAAGGTCTCGATGCTCTGCCAGGTTGGGGTAAAGGTGTGTTGTTTACATGACACAAATGTAGAGCTCTGGCAGGACACATTTAAGGATTTTATCACCTCTCATTATGTTTAGACTTTGATGAAAAGGATTAATAAAAAAAATGAATAAAAGAGGGAAACAGCACTAGCGTTTTTAATAAAGGGAAGCTGTGGGATTAGCTTTAGCTTTACACATTAGCTTTACATGCTAATGTGTCAAATACCATTATCAATACCGCTTATGGCTCTTTCATTCGTGTGTCATGGACATGCCTCTTGCTCCACTGCGTGAGCTGTATGAATTTTACAGTAAACTACAGTAAACACCACCACCAGAGAAGAGCACTTTGTACTTTATGAGTGGATGTCGATGGTTTGATTCATAGCAAACAAGACTTACTACAAAATCCAAAACATCGTGAAACATCGTGAAACAAAGATGCCCGATATCACGTCAGGGAATGTAGTTCTAGCAGAACGTCTCTCTGGCTGAAACGGCGTGTTGGTTGAGGCTTTATTACAGAAGCAATCAGGGTTTCCACCTCCAGGCTTTAATACTCACCACTTCTGTGTTGGTGACCTTGGCGAGGAGCTCGGCCAGGCCGTCCCCCCACAGCGCGCGGTTCGAGCTGCTCAGCTGGAGGCCGCAGATCGCCGCTCCCACGCTGCCTGTGGCGATCATGGACGGAGGGTACATGGCAAAGGTGAAATCTGCAGGCAAGATGAAAGGCATTTTGGTGGTTGGTTCATGAACAAGGACGTTTTACTCATCAAGGGCAGAATCCTCCCTAAGTTCTTCCTTGAGGGAAAAAAAAAGGGCTTGGGGATGCTGCATTGAAGAGAAGGACGATAAGAATCAGTAATGCTAACAAACACAGGCCACGTCTATAAGGTCCTTTGCTAATGACAGCAAGCCGGGATAAGCAGGGTTCACTTAGCTTGAACAGCTCAAAAACAACCCCTGCCCAAAACCTCACCCTTCGCAAAAACACCCCCCACCTCCACCCAAACCATCACCCTCCATGCAGAAGCCAAGTCCTCCCCATCCCCTCGGCCAGCCTCCCTCGATCACCACCCTTTTCTTCCAGCTCCTAAGTAAATCGTGCACTCCCTGAAAAAAAAGAAGCCCCCACAGCCTTTGGAAAGGAGGGGGTGTGAGAGGCAGCATCATCCTGCCAGTGCTCACTGCTGTAGGTCCTTTTCCACGTGTGGTCGCAGGCGTGCGTCTCAAAGACCCATAACCTTGTTAGCTCTCGCCGTCATTCATAATGCAAACAAGACCAGCTTGTGAACGGGCCCGGAGCCCGAAAGTGTGACCGGCTGAGAACAGGAGAGAAAGAACGAGGGGAGAGAAAGAAAGGAGGAAGAACAGAGGGCGAAGGCGTGTAGAAAGAAGTGAAAACAGCTAAGGCTGTTCGCCCTCCCTGCCTCCCCCGATCTCTGCGTCTCCATTCTCTTTTCAGCCTTTCTTTATCGCCGTGTTCCTTCCCAGACGCCAGGCCTTCCAGCTCAATGGCACTCAGGCTGCCCTTTGTCGCCACGGCAGCCACTGGTCTGTGTTAGCCAGCCTGCTAGCTTTTAGCATATTAATTGAGCGTCGCCAGCAGTAGTCGTAGGGTCCAGCGAGTGGGCGAGCGTGGCTTCATTGTCCAAAGTCATCACCTCATCTCATCTAAGTGAGAGATGCCACAGCGATCCCTCTCCGCAGACTCCAACTCTAAACAACAGCTCGTACAACGGTTGGGAAGAAGAGAGAATGAGGGAGGGGGGGTGGGGGGGGGGGCTCATCAGGTCTGTGCCAGTAGAATTGACTGGGGAAGCTGAGAAGGGGAGGGAGGGGACCGTTCTCTGAACATCACCCTTTAGTCTGTGTCCAGGCCCTCATGAGGTTTTGGCAGGAGAAAAGAGACCCCCCCCCCTTGATTCCCGCCATTCCTCTGATGCTGGGGCACCTATGGGCTTCCACACAGCACCTTGGCAGCCATTGCATCACCATGCTGCCGAATTCAAAGCCAACTCCAAGATGGCTCTGAGGGTGATTTTTCCTTCTCTTTCTTTTCTGGAGAAAATCAAAGATG
The DNA here is from genome assembly GCA_025802075.1 of Tenebrosternarchus preto. Taxonomy (NCBI): domain Eukaryota; kingdom Metazoa; phylum Chordata; class Actinopteri; order Gymnotiformes; family Apteronotidae; genus Tenebrosternarchus; species Tenebrosternarchus preto. The sequence continues at coordinate 2,718,637 of JAOYMR010000009.1, read as the reverse complement.
CGGGTCCTTTGATGGCCGACGAACCGTCCCTTCATCGCCTTTTTAACATTCAGCCCCAAACACTGAATTTGTGACTCAGTGTTGATAAATAAATGAACTGGCTGTACATGTCTGTACCAACAGGAAAGTGCAAAAGAAAAGTGAACTGCATTACATCATTTGCTTTAGGTTCTGTTCTCTTTGAAACACACACACACACACACACAGACAAGCGTAAGTGTGCATGCTTGGTTTATGTATGCTAAACGCGTAGCGACCGGACTTTTCACACTTGGGACAAGATTTGGTTTGTTGAGGAACAGGAGTGTGCACGTGCTAGTGGCAGGGCCGGACACTCTGCCGTGTGTGCGAGCGCTCTGCGCACCAAGAAAGGGTGCATTTTGCGTGCCTTCATTGATATGCATGCAGGGGAAAGGCGTGTATGTAGCAGGGGCCGCTGGCGATGGAAGGCTCCTTGTGAGTGGAGGCTGGCTGGCCTGCTCCCCTGGCCTCTCACCCCCTTCAATGGGCCATTCTACAGCCCTCCCCACCCAGCTCTCCCTGAGCCACGCCAGCACGCCCGGCTCCTGGGTGGGTGTGAGACGCGGCACACGCATTTCACTTGTAAATTAATTAAGCGTCTGGAAAGTTGAGGAACAGCCAAAAGGGCGATGATTTTTAAGGGCAACAAATCAGCTGCCAGGATTCCATGCGGATGCGCGGGTTATTAATCAGGGAGTTTACAGAGAGGCCCCCATCTTGAGCGGTCAAGCTCCACTCATTGATAAAGGTCAAATATAAACAAATGTAAACAGCATTTTGGATTTGGCATCACGGTCCATCATCCACTGCAGCTCCCAGTGAAATGGAATGAGCCGCTTACAGTGTGTGCACCACACAGCCAACAAACAAGGTGTACTTTCTTGGACTGAAGAGGTTTTAGTGAGACGTGGTAGGAGCTACCGTCAATCTCTCCTGAGACACACACACGTCACACACACGTCCCAACATTTGCACTTTTACGACTAAAGACAAAACACCACCACTGCCTTCAGAAACCATGCTGTGAGATATAAAACAAGAATGTACAGGAACTAGGTTCTAGCTAAATACAGGCACGTTCTGAAATGCAGACATACTGGATTTAATGGAACACTCAGCTCTCACGATGTTTCATGTCAAATCGTACAAAGAGCCAGGTGGGTTGCACTCAGATCAGATCTGCAACAGCAGTTGGACACATCCTAACACATCCTACTCTCATCTGCAGCTGGAACAGTGTTACCACGGAAGCAGCCAAGCCAGCGTAAGCTGAACTGAAAACACAAATTCTCCACTGTTGAAATCCTGTAACAACTTGCTTCAGTCTTGCACCATGACGGGGAGACTTGAGCAACACGGCACAGGCGGACAAGGGCGGTAGCAGAAAACAGGAATGACACGAATCTGCAGATTCACATTTTAGCCGTGTTGACCCCTTCCTACACACACACACACACACACACACACACACACACACACACTAACTATTTATTTATCGCAGGGGACTTCTTAGATAACACAAGTAAACAGCTGAGAAGAGGAAAGAGAATCTAGACTCAAAGCCATGATGTTCGTTAGAGTTCCCTCATTGTAGAAGGGTAGAACCCTGCTGAATGCTCTTACAGAACCCTGCTGAATGCTCTTACAGAACCCTGCTGAATGCTCTTGTATGCGCCATGATCAGTAGACGTATTGTGGACTCTGGACCACAGTTATTTAAGAGATTCTTAAGAGAAAATTTCTTTGTGGACACATTTATGATGCTGCAGTCAGGCGTGGGATGCAGTGGTTGCAATTGTCCCTGTGCTTGCATGACACGCAGAACAGGAAGTTCTTTGGAGAAGGCCCTGCTTTGTGCACTTCCTGTTGCATGGATGCAGGAAACGATTCAAGGCCTGCAAAGGAAAGCTGCCGGTGAGTTCGGACTGTTGACGCTTTAGATTAACAAACACGTGGTGCATCATCATTGGCTGTGTTTTTATATCAGACTCAACTGTAGTCAGGAGCCATTCTGAGCAACAATATATGGTCTGACCAATACAAGAGATCTAAACAGTGTGGTGGACCTGAGAGAGGGAAAGAAACCAGAGTGAATCTATACTGAAAATAAATTCAAATACATTCAAATAGCTGTATTATTTCTCAGTAACTGTAATGAGACGGGGAGGGGGTGTTTGCAGTAAAGAATGGTCTATAATCTTCTTTAATGAGCTGGTTCCTGTGCAGACTGCCCTCCAGACAAATGATGTAGTTTTCTATCAAGGGGGGGGGGGGGGGGGGGGGGGGGGGCGGGGGGGGGGGGGGGGGGGGGGGGGGGGGGGGGGGGGGGGGGGGGG
>JAOYMR010000009.1:2690492-2701692 GCA_025802075.1 Tenebrosternarchus preto | reverse complement strand
CTCAGTGCCCAGTTTATTTCCCCTCCTCCTTCACTCCCCCATACAAAAAAAGAACCCAAAGATAGAAACAAAGGCATTGTTAGAAGGGAACCTTGGTGCAGAATGCAAGGACTTCTCGGGGGCAGGTGGTGTCTCTCAGGAATTCATTCAAAATGCCTTGCCTCGTTTTCTTGGCATGGGTTGTTCTCAAGGCACAGGGAGACGGGACGGAGAAAGCAAAGCAAAACAAAAGTCCTGAAAACTTCCACCTGGGAGGGCGAACGACCCTGGATTGGTCTCGTCACAGGAGGAGGCGAGATGAAACACGCTCGGAGCTCAGACGCTCAGACTATCTCTTCGCCTTTTGTTCTGGTCACTTTGCCAGGTTGGAGCTTAAATAGCTTTTGAAAGTTGCTGTAAAAGTTGCAAAGCAGCAACACTGTCAGTTGAAAAGCACCTGGAACCAAAGCTGAGAGTGTAAAAGCACTTCAAAGGCATTCAAATGGGTGTGCTTCTGCACACGGAGTGAGCCTGCCGAGAGAAATGCTAATATGGACCTTGATAATGTTCATTCAGACAGAACCAAAGGTGCATCAAGGGAGGAAATGCTTAACCTGTCCACGTACATAATTAATGATTTAATACATTTTTAGTAAAAAACCAGGTGATGATCTGGATCAGTTCAGGTAAATAGGCAGTTGCAGGTACATGATAAGAAGAGTCATCCTGCTTGAAGGTAAATGCTCCTTCAGCATCTTTCACAGTGTCTTGTATTCTCAGTGTATAAAATCACAAATGTGACTATAGAAACAGTGGTCTTTTAAACAGTTTTATTATGATTCTGAACCAAATGCAGCATGCTAGTATTATATTTTACTTTACACCATAAAGTCCTTGCATTTGCATCCGTGTCCACTATGGATCTACACATCTACACCTGCTAAGAACATATGAACACACACACACACACACATACACACACACACACACACACACACACACACACAGTTGGTGCTCTTTGTTTAGTGGCGAACCTGTCAGAGCAGATGGGACTTTGATGAGAGACAAAGATTATCTGCAACAATCCCAGCGCTCACATTGTACATACAGTCAGGTGCTGTCTCATTCCTGCATGTTAAATTATAGCTTTTACCGTCTTCTCGTGACCTAAAAAGGGACAAAATATACAATAATAGAGCATAATAGATCCAGTAAGAAGCCACACCCTAATGTTGTAGTCAAGATCACTACAAATGAGTTCAGACAAACACTGGGATACATCGAGTCCGAGGTGAGACTTTTAGTAATCAAGTTTGAGACCAGCAGTGGTCAAGACAGATCTTTTCATAAGATAAAAAAAAATAATTAATTGTATATTATCATTCATTATACATGATATATATTATATCTCATCACATATTTTGTAAAATATAACATGAAATAATATAGAGACTATATTATTATTATTATTATTATTATTATTATTATTATAACTTTGTAACTTTTGGAAGGAAATGAGGGTGTAGTTATTTTGTTGTCTGTCATAAAGAAAAATGTCACATCCTTTCTTCTCCAAAACTTGTCCAGAAGTCACAAAAATGCAAAGGAATATAAACCAGCAACAAGCATCCATTATGTGTTATAAACAGTAATAACATTTCTGCGCTCAAACAAAAACAGATAAACCCATCATGGAAAGGACAATTATATCCTCAACCAGCAGTAAACAAACTTCTGAGCCACTGAGAAAGCCTGTAGGCCAGTGAGAGTCAAATTCCTCAATTAGCGAACAAATTGTTAAATTTCTATATAGATTAACCATATAGACATAGATTAAGACAGATTATTTTGCTAAAAATATGGTTAGTAATAAAGTGTACCTATAAACCTTTTCCGGTATTTAGATAACAAAAAGCTATGGTTACTATAGCTACATCTCCTTTGGAAAAATGAGTCCCCAAGAATTCTGTTATTTAAATGTACCATAATTTTCATTCAGCTGAATGTTTTTCTTTATAAAAGTTCTGCATAGAAATTCATGGTGTTTCACATAATAAAAGAATATCATTCAGAATTTTGGTTCATGTAATGGCATGGTTAACGAAACTGAACCAGAGAATGGGTGAAAATGTTCACTCTTACCGTCAGGCTATTCAACATAAAACATGCTAACTGATTGATTACTGAACGAGAAGTCACCTGTTTTCCCCTTTTAGCCAGTGCAATAGGTACACAGAGTAAGGACTATTTTATTCTGTTTGAATAACAATAACAGAGACTTGGGCTCACTTGTCTCAGCTGGTCTCAAGAATGATTTCTGAGTCCTCCTTAGAGCAGGACAAGATTGAGTCTAAATGAAATTGAGACGCAGACGAGACGAGGACTGAATCTCGAGACCAAAACCAGACTAAAACACCTCCACCACAACGTTGTTTTAACAGCACTGTTATTTTAGGATTTCAGAATAGCAAAGTCTAAGGCTAACATGCCAAAAAGCCGGTGATTACATGTGTTCAAAGCTTTTCAAAGATTTCACAGAAAAAAGTGCATTCATTCTACAGAAAAGCATTGCACATTACTGATGCTCAGTAAGTACTGGAGGAGATGGCTAAGTTTCTTTAATCTCAAGCATCATAGGCTGCAGTATCTGACAATTCCTGACTAGTCCTTTTAAGTCAGCATTTAAACAGCCTGTTCGACCTGTGTAAGATCTATAGGCTTCAATGAAAAACCCCATTTGGGGCTCCAGAGCAGAACAGAGTGTCACAAATCAAATGGCCTACTTCATGTGATTGCACTAGCACACATGAGTTCACTGCATGGTCCCACACTTGAATCAGGCTACAATAATCTGATCCTTTTGGGGGAAACTGAAGCGTCAGGGTGTAATTTACGACCCATATCTTTCGAGCTCCGGGGGCCTGCTAAGAGGAGCTGCGCTGTGTGTCTGGAACATGTGCCGTGCACTATCTCGTGCACAAAGGTAAAGGGAAGCTTAACATCCTGGGAAAATCTCAAACAGTGTGAAATTACCTTGATCCAAAGATTCCTGGCGCATACCAGCTCAATGAACCCATAACAGTACTGTGGAACAGTCGGCCCACTGCAAAACAGCTGGGTCAGACAGAAGAGGCTACAGAGGGAGGGAGAGAGAGAGAGAGAGAGAGAGGGAGAGAGAGAGAGAGAGGGAGAGAATACAAAGAGATGAAAAAAGAAAAAGAAAGAAAGACAGAAAACAAAAGAAGCAGGAAAAGACTGCAGGGAGGTTTTCAAATGTTCTAAAAAGTTAACAATAACATTTATTGTAAACATTTAATACAAAACAGTGTAGTGTAGAAGATTCTCCCTGAGGCCTTGGTAGATTTCCTTTAACAGATTCCCCAAGAGGTGAAGTGAATCGATCAGTGTATGACGTCAGTAAGGATAAGGAACTGCCTCTGCTCAGGACAGGCCTGTGGCTTTGTTTGGGTTTATTTAAGAAGGTGGAGGCCATCTTGGCTGGAATGCTGTTGTTTCGAGCCTAAATCTGGCGAACGGTCTCAACGGCATGTGCAATCACTACTCTTGTCCTCAGACACAACACCAAGCAGGAAACAGCAACCATGCATGATGTGAGAAGTCAGAGCCCAGAACCTGTACACCTGACTGGCCAAAACTGCAGAGAAAGTGGCTTTGCTGCGCTGCTCATTTCACACCTTGTGACATCACAGCGAGCATGAGCTTCCTCTCGCACTTCTATGGAACTTCTATGGTTCCTCACCTTTAGGCTTATTCCCTGGAAATAAAGGGAAGGTTTTGGCATAGTTACAAAACCCCAGGATGGGCAGGGTGGTGTGTGTGTGTGTGTGGGGGGGGGGGTCTGTAACAGTGCAGACTATCTGCAAGGTTGTAAAAATGACATGATGAAGGGAAAATTTATTCCATGTCACATTACTTTGTGCTGAAGGGACTAAAAATACTAAAGCACTGGAAGTAAAGAGAGATATCAAATTGATTGCTAGTTAAATAAAGGCAGTTGCCATGCAACCACACAAAACATAACAGAGCACTGAGTCATTTTATTTGCAGTGGATTATTCAGATATGTGGATTACACATTGCCATAATTTACAGTTTGCAGTGTCTAAACTGAACGCCGATCTTGCTTATACTGCACAAACATAATCACTGAAACACAAAAACATGACGGGCACAGAGAGTCTACAATTAAAAACGGCTGTGCACAACTGTGGATGGTCTACATTTAAAAATGGCCGTGCACAACTGTGGGTGGTCTACATTTAAAAATGGCCGTGTACAAATGTTGATGGTCTACATTTAAAAAACGGCCGTGCACAACTGTGGATGGTCTACATTTAAAAATGGCTGCGCACAACTGTGGATGGTCTACATTTAAAAACGGCCGTGCACAACTGTGGATGGTCTACATTTAAAAACGACGATGCACAACTGTGGATGCTCAGTTGGAAACTGCCAGTCTGCACCTAAAACAAGTGAACATAATAAAACCTAAGCAGAAAATGCATGCTGTGCCTTTGCACCATTTGAAAGAGGCAGTTTGTGTAACTAAATGCACCTGTGTTCTCAATGCCATTTTGTAACGAATTATCTGCCACATCTTGACCTCAGCATACTTAGTGTGCGCTAGTGTGAGAGCATGAGAATGTTGTTTCTTTTTTGACACAGTGAGTGAAAACTTTTGCATGGGAGTTTGGGTCTTAATAAACAGGGACTTTACAACACAAACCCTCATGCATGCACACACACACTTTCGAATGTGTCTTTATCAGAGTCTGAGTGATTTCATTGTGCTCTAGATTAGCTTTGCTGTCTAATCTTGCAGATGTTTATCCCATGCTGCCCTGCTTTCACAGGGGTTCGGCTGAATCTTTGCTCCTGCCTGCTTCGTTCCTGAGCACATTTTCCATGTTTCCCTATGGACATGCCAGCACACCATACGACAGGCAGGAGGATCTGAGCTGCTCTTCACACCTGCTCCCTCGTTACAGCAAACACAGCGCCAGGCTGCTGAGCGCTTGAACTTCAACCTCACATCAACTGATGTGGGTCTTCTTTGAGTGCCATTTAGAACAGATATAAGCCGTCCTTCAAAGATGTCTAAAAGATATTTTTAAAGGCTCTAAAATGAATTTCTCATGCTTTTGCCGATGGAGAAAACAGACTTGCAGAGTTTTTTTTTTCTTTCCCAGAAACACATGTTCTCTTTTGCATGTGTCCATGTAACAGACACTGATGATACTGCATTCAAGCCACTTCACAGGTTTTCTTCTTACTCGATACTGTTGTAAATGATTCCATGAGCAGAGACATTCTGAGTAAGATTTTAGTAGAAATAACTACTTTGGAGTTTGATAATAGACCATTAGTTCTGTGAAGGAGAGGCCTTGTCCCTCCAAAGTCCCCTCTGGAGATAACATAGCTCAAAACGTCAGTATACTCCATCTGGACGTTCACTCTGGCTTTGCTTTGCCAAGGAAAACTACTGGCTTCGCTTGTATCCTGCAGACTCTCCTTGAAAAGATCCAGGCTGGGAGCATCATAAAGGCAGTAAATGAGGCCCTGACTCATGTCAATTATTTTTGTGTCAGGGATGAGATCAGCAGGATGTCGCTCCATGTCGAGAGGGTGCTGAGGTTCCACTGATGACGTCATATGGGGGGAGGAGGGGTGTGTTTTGGTCAGAGCCATGCGCTGCGTGAGGCAAGTGCTGGAACATGACGTGAGAGGCGCCGTGGCAACGGCACTGGGCCGGAGGCTTGCAGAGCGGCTTCGTTTGCTCCGTGTGAAGGGCCTGCCTGGGCTCCCATGACGACAAAGTCATTCCTGATCTGTTAGCCCCTGGAATTCCAGGGTGCAGAGAAGGATCCCGGCCACATCACACGGCATTATTCACCTCTCAGTACTTCCCGCACATCAACCATGTTAGCTCACCCATAATTAAATCTCAATTACTGTCGAGAGGCAGGACCTTGCCTTTTACATTGCTAATGGTTCCTATATAACAGAGGAAAGCCTTGTGTCATGGATGAGCAGGATGCAAGATAGAGAGAGGGGAGAAACAGCTAGAGACATGCTGTGTCATGCAGAGACTATAAAAAGAAATGGAAGCTTTTTTCCTGAATCAGTCTACAAGAGGGGCTATTTTTAGAGATGGTGCTAGGCAAGAGAAGTGTAAACAGTGTCCCATAGCTCGAGGGAAACATGCAGATGACAAACGACTAGGCTCCTCTGATATATTCACCGGCAGTGAGGACTCCGGGGGTCAACTAGGGGTCCAGGGGCCCTGAGATAAACCACAGGCATTGTTTAAGAAATGTGCTCTTTTGCTCCACACCCTCATTCACTCTCTTTAACTCCATCTCTCTCTCTTTGGGCTTCGAAAGGTGATATCTGTTACACTCTCATTACCAACTATATGGTGCATGTCTTAGTCCAGGAAGGAAAAGCTCAAATCCTATTCATTCGGAAAAATAGCATTCTCAGGAATTGTGGGATGGAGTAGGGTATGAGTAGTACAACCCCCCCGCCCAAGGGTCAGACTCCAGACTCACTCATTGATGGATCACACACCCCTACGTTCATCTTCCTCTCCTCCTTCTTTCTCTCCATGTCTAACTTTTCTTCAACACACACTCCTATTAACTGAGGACTACGTGGAGAAGGGGTGGGTCAATACACAGTAAGTCAGACTGCTGTGAATATCACTGGCATGAGTTTATGAGTGCAGTGTGAATGATTTGGAGATCATTCATGAGTTAATGAGCGCAGTATGAACGGACATACAGTGTTATGAACTCTCCTGCCCCTTGGTTTTATTCAGCTTCATAAGCACTGAGGCACAAGGCAAGTCCTTGTACAGAAGAACCGAGGGAGAACACAAAGTTTGTAATTTAGAAGTTAAATCACTGTCCAGTACATCAATTCCAGTGCTCCAAACTCAAAGAGCAGTTTAGAATGTATGTTGAATGAGCAAAACTCAGTTAATGGCAACCAAACTCGTGAGACTCACAAGGACTCGTCAGTTCACAAGGAACAAACAGCCTCATGAGAAGACGGAAGTCCAAAAAGATAAAAGTCAAACAAACACTTATCAATACAACGTTAAGGGCTATATTCATATTGCTCTAAATTTATATTGCTTCCTTCAGCTTTTGGCTTTTACTAAACCATATCAAACAACTCAAACATTCCTTGGGTTAGGAAACTTGCACTTAGCCCTGGGCTGAAGGTGCTGGAAGGCTGTTGGGAGGAGGCCTGGAGGGCACGTCGCCTGTCCGACCTGCCAAATCTTAATTATACCCAATTACACCATTAACACAAGCAAGCTGCTGTTGAAAGGTCTTAGAGTGCTAGGCCAAGCATTTCCTGCTCTGTGCATGGCTACCATCCTAAGAACTGCTGTGTAGAGCCTATAGGTTCCTCTACCTTCTGGTACTCATTGAACTGAAGTAATTCAATGTCCTCTCTTTCCAGTTCCCATTCTGAATATGCATAGTGTGCTTAAGAGACTGTACACTCCTGCATGAAGTGTACAGTCTGTTCCATTCATTCAGCGGAGGAGTTACATGGTAGATGAATAAGCAGGTTAAATACCAGAGTGCCCACAAAATATGTAAATTCTGTTTATATAAGGAATAAAAGAAATCTGTAAAAGGTAACAGACAGCGTGTTCCAGCTATGAGGTTGTTGGGGGAAGTTAAAATATATTTATTAACAGAAATCAGAATTATTATTTAAATATTAAAATATTTAAAATATTAAAATTATTAGTCAGAAATATATTTATCAACCCCTTCAACCTCGTCAAAATTCCACCCAATATGTGTCAAACCAACTACTTGTCACCACAGGATGTGTGTCCCATGTCAATCACTTCACCGTCCTCCTGCAAAGACGTTGGAATGCTGATCTTTACTGGGGCAGAAGATTTACTTCCCAGGCGCTTTTTGTTGTAATTTCTCTGTGAACATGACCAACTTGTTCTCACTCTGCCTTGGTGGGCTGCCGGGCCCTGGAGTGCACGGACAGGTTGGGCTTCCACACCTCGTGAGACAATAAATACTCCATAATGACTGGTTATTAAAACATGAAACGTGAGTGAGGACGAAAGTGTGCATTTCATCCACGACAAGCAAATACATGTTCTTCCCTCATCTGTGACATTTCGAAGACAAGGGGAATATTAAATGCTCATTTACGGTGATAAAACCTGACCAAGGAGAAAGGTCACATGACACAAATTAATGTCACCACAACTTTATATTTATTAAGAGTTTGGTGATCATTTATATCCTATGCATATAACATATTTTTATGTTTCTGTAATATCTACTTATTGAGTCATAATAAGATTTCTCAGCAATGCAAAGATGCATCTAATAGCCGAGACTAAGGTTTGAACACCAGCTATGCTTGTCAACCAAACAGAGTCCTGCCCCAAGCAAACTTAAACTCCAAGTAACAACATTACATGGGAAAGCGTGTTGGTAACGCCCCATGTCCTGCGCTCAGACAGCTCCGCCCCCCGAAACACCCACCACTAATCACCCCCAGTGCCTCATTTTCCAGCTCCTCGCCGCCACCCACCCACTTTCTCTCCACGGCCCAGGGCCCCCGTTTGGCTGAGCCCAGCCATTTCCTACGGAGTGGGATTGTGTTTCAGCTGTGCCAGAATGACAAGGGTGGAAATTTCAAAGAAAAGAATGTGAAGGGGGGAGGGAGGGGGAAATAACAGGAAGAGAACGAGTTGTTTTAAACGCTGAGTAAAGGAGTTTGGTTATTATTGGAAAAAATTAAAGAGGTCACTCATGCGCCCGAGCCAAGTTATGAGGAAACTGCTCGTGTCTCCCGCAGTTGGGGGGATCTCAGTAGGTCCTGCCTCAGCTGGTCCTCCAGGCCTTGCTTGTACCACAGAGGCATGTCACCAGGACTAGTGGATCCATTCCTCCGTCCTTGTGACCCTTACATGAACAGAAGAAGAAGACCTCGTGTGGAGTCCAACCTTAAACAGGCTTATGTTCTTTCTGCTCAGGTATGGAGATCCAGTGAGTGGGGCAAGGTGTGGAGATGCATGCATGTGCAAGTGCAAAACAGATCAGGAGAAAACACTTCACACTAGAGTTTACCCTTGAGCCATTCTCTACACCTTACACTGTCCAAACACTACACCTGCTTTCTTTACTTAGCCCTGCTAAGAAAAAGTAAATATATTGGGTTCTATATTCTATATTGGGTGAGTGAGAGACTAATGATCATTTATAAAAATGTGGAAAAAATGTCTTTGCAGGTTTCCACCATTGATCAGTTTTATGAATAACCTGAAAAGAAAATTGCCTTTTTGGGGTTGTTTGGCCCGATGATAATGAGCCAGTGAAAATGACTGTTATAGATGACCGTCGCCGCTTGGACCTGTTCCAGCCGTGCCTGCGCAAGCTTCAAACAATCGGGGATAAATCAAGTGAACGTTATGGGGAGAGCGAGGAGAGCTAGGGAGTCTGGGAAGCTGGTTAATGACATCCGCCCTCGCTCCAGCGCAGAGGTGCTGGCAGCACTTCGCCCAGAGCCCCCAGCCGATCGTGGGAGACGGGGCGCGCAGAGCAGCATGGCCGTCTGCAGGCAATTATCGCCGCTAGAGCTCGGACACGTACTGTGTGCAGGACCGAGGGCTGGAGCATGTACAGCACATGTAGGAGGGCTAGGCAACCCTTAGACAAAACATCAGATAAGTTGCCTGGGTGGGTGTGGAGTTGGGGGCAGGGGGGTGGAAGTCTCGCCAGGCGAATTCCACAAAGCGGCGCGCACACGGCACACCCGAAGCAGAGGCTGCATCTCCTACCTTGGCTTCTCAGCCAGACGTTTTTTTTTGATGTGCTGAAGTTATGAGGTAATCGTGCGGCGCTGTAATTGCAATCGCCCGTGTCTATCAATTACACTGCGTTGCAGGATTCGTTCACAGGTATCCCCAGGCGCTACTCATTCTGGATTGCAGATCTACTACCGTACTCTAGAAACACTGCACAAACTCATGCACGTTGCAACTTACCATCAGCGTTTAATGCAGGTCTCGCAAAATAAACGGCAGACTATGCTAAAGGATGGGAACGTATCTGGAATGCACGTCTTTTGTGAAAAGATGTCAGTTTGTCCCAAGGCAGAGATGCAAATCAGGACTCCGTAAAGTGTTTGGGAACAGATCAATCTCTCCACGATTTAATGGCTTCAGATAAGGTTGGTATGTGCATCAGGTTTCAGCCCCCACCACAGAGCAGGTTTCCTTCATCCACAGCAGACAAGAAATCCACCAGAAGAACAACCTCCAAGACATTTTCTTGTCATGGAACATACATCCAGTCATTCCACTCAGACTATAATTGTGCTATTTTGTTTGTCTCCTTTTACGGGCACTCAGCCATTTTCTCACAGCCAAGGCTCACTCACAACACACACACACACACACACACACACACACACACACCTTTCTCTAAAGTACAAGGAGCCAGCAACCATCCTTTTTTGAACTACCCGTTATACCAGATAATTAAGCACTTCAGAGGAGAATACAGTCCTAACTGTACATCTCTGGCTACAAGATCAGACAGAGTATTTGTTGACACACAGCTTATATTGTCAGGAGAGAGAGGAACATGTCCATCCCTCCCACCCAATTAGAACACAGTCAGTTAGCCTTCCTCCCCCTGTGACCCATGGATGACTTAAGATAGCAGTGGGACAACACTTTAGTTACCAAGACTATGTTTTCACCCCATTATGACAGCATTAAACACTGCTCTGTTTAGACTGGCTCATTCTTAGAAAGCTGCAGCTTAGTATAATTTACTTGCAGCCTAACATGATCTACCGCAGCCTAACATGATCTACTATAGCATAACATGATCTACCACAGCCTAACATGATCTACTATAGCATAACATGATCTACCACAGCCTAACATGATCTACCGCAGCCTAACACAATCTACTACAACATTACATAATCTACCACAGATGAAGACGATCTACCACAGCCTAACACGAGCTACCGCAGCCTAACATGATCTACTACAGCCTAACTTGAAATACTGTAGCCTGACATGATATACTGCAACCTAACATAATCCACTGTAGCCTGAAATGATCTATTACAACCTAACATGATCTACTGCAGCCTAACATAATCTACTGTGGTCTGAAATGATCTATTAC
>JAOYMR010000009.1:2645186-2664925 GCA_025802075.1 Tenebrosternarchus preto | reverse complement strand
ATATATAATGATGTTGCTTTTGAACATGGACCACTGGACGATTTAAGCATGTGTTTATTCTAACAGTACATGTGCACTACACTGTATTACCACTATACAGGTTCACAATGATAAAAGGACAAAAAAGAGCATTTCCTAGAATGTCAGAAATAATTTATTGGCAGGAGCAGGTAGTTGTCCCATCACTGTACATTTCATATTTGAGTCAGCTGTGTGTTTATGTACACATTATTAATGCTCATGGAGAGTATTAAGTGCTGTTTAAGCATGGGATACTGAAGACTAATAAATACGACATTTGAATAAATACAAAAGTTGATCTAAATATGATTGACAACAGGGGGATGATGAATGCTGTGATTCAGTACCACTAAAATCTAAACAAGACTGTTGGGAGTTTTACCCACTGAAGGCTTTGCACATTTACTGATCATGTCACACTTCCTGGCTGTGATTAGTCAAAACTTGTGGTCTTTTTTTTTTTTTTAAGCTGTATAATTTAGAGTAATAAACCATGTCTCTGACTCTACTCACTGTGTATTTACACAACTACATGAAGTAAGGAAAACCCAGATGAAGTCAAAGTGACTGTTATCCGTGCAGCATGTGAGATCTTTCAGTCACGTTGTTTACAAATAAGGTGTTGAGTATGTTTTCAGTGGGGAAAAGGCTAGGCTCACATCTGGCATTTCTCTCCATCTCTACCCTAGAAATGCATTCAGTAGTTCAGTAGTTAAACTATGTGCTATAGGATTTTCAGTAATGCTATTATGTACTGGACTCCCCTAGGCAGCCTTTTGCAAACATGCATGAAAAAAAGGAGAAATAATTCCAGCAAGTTACTGAAGCCTAAAGCACAGTACAGTACCACAGAAACGTCTGCGCAAACTTGAACAGACCCATGACTGCAAGAACTAAGACCAGTTTAGATACCTGCATTTCAAAAGAGTTACTAAGGATGCTTAGAATATGCTGATGCCTGCTAACTTTCAAAATAAAATATGTTGATTCATCATACAAATTCATCATCGTTTTCACAGAATTTCAACAATCACTGCATTTGCACAAACAAGATAATTCTAGATATTTATCTGGTTTTATTGTATCATAATCAAATGTATTACAATCAGCTATAAATAACTCACAAAAGAACACATAAATGTTATTATAAATCTGCCTTCAACCCATTTGATGTTCTGTTATCTCACCAAACTCCCTAACTTATAAATAATCCTCTTGGCCTTTGCCATGTGCTAATAATAGTTCTCTCTCTTCTGCGTCCTGAGTTCACCCACCACTGGATGAGAGCACAGTCAGCCCTTCAGGACTTGCTGTGATAAGACAGAGTGGGTTGTGGGTGTTTATCTGCCCTGACGCGGGGGGTGATTTCCGCCAGCACCTGCCGGCTGGTGCAGGGCCAGGCCCCGCCCACCGCTGAACTGCCCCGGGCGTGAACCGAGCGAACACTTGCGCCTGGACATGTGACTGTAATAGTGGGGAATTAGAAAACTACAAATGATCTCTCTACAAAGATTTGGAAAACACTCTTACTGTAATACAGTTCACTACAGCTGCCTCACACAAGTGTGTGGGCCAGTCTAGAGACCTCTCCACTATGACATCATATTTTTACTGGAATGATCCTTATGTAAACTGGAAAAATAACCTTGATTTAAGATATCTGTAACACTTTGAAACAATTTCTTGCCAATAAGCCTTCAATCACATCTAACAGTTTTAGAAAGGACTGGCAAGGTAATCCACTTTTTTAGAAAGAAGAGATGACTGGAACAGGAAGAGTAAGCACAAGAACCAAATCTGCTAACAGTGCTAAAAGCTTGGAATGGAAACAAGACTGGGGAGAAAGTCTCAGAGGTGCTGCTGTGTTTGAGAGATGGTTCTGTGTGATGTCAGGCTGTGGGAGGTGCCCTGAACGGACCCTCCTCAATGATTCATTAAGAGAGCTGCTGTAGGAACACTCAACTCAGATCTAGAGAGAAAAGCTCTATCTGTAAATCTGTTGTGGAGTCGCATTTGAGTCATAATTCATGTTTTGAGTAAAACTGCGCTTGGGGCTTCAAATGAACTCGAAAAAAAGAAATGAAAAAAAAAAAAAACCCAACAAAATGAAGTACAGAAAATGAACTCTCTTATTGGATTCAAAACTTGTGAACGTTTCTTTTGTCTATTTTTGCAGATGGAAAGGAGAGAAGGGCTACAGGGAGGGGAGTGTGAGGACACACGTTTGCTTCTACCCAGAAGCTCCTGCAGCACCTCTGCAGACGTCCTGCAGAAGCAGTGAAGCTCAATAGCTGCCCTTGTCCCATACGTCTCAGTGTACAGTAGGAGGCCTGTGACTGGGCAGGATAAGAATTTCATACTCTTTCTAAAAAATAACACTATGGCTGGCTGTTACGGTTCTGCCTGCATGGCCTGACCCGGTCAGGTGTCAGCACGCCGGATCCCGTCGGCAGTCTCCCACACCTCTCATCTCCTGTTCGTGAGAGACTTTTTTTTTCTTCTTTTTTTCCTTCCCTTGCTTTTTTCTCCGTTAGCTTCCCCTGATTTCCGCAGCACTGTACCTTGGGCCCGTTTCTAGCCCCTGGCAGGGTTCAGGCTCGAACAAAGGAAAACAACCGGCGTCTGTGTTAGCAACAGGTGCCATCTGCGTCTGGTTAGCCAGCGCTGGGCTTCTCACATGAGAATGGCGAGGGCTCCGCTCCCCTCAGCGAGGCAGCCGGAATAGGCTCGCCGCTGCCCCCAAAAAAACCATCACACTGCAGCCCAGCGTCTGGAAGCGTTAATCATAGCTGTGTTCTCCCGGCCCCGAGCTGTTTGAACTAGGCAATATAACAAGGAGCTTTGTTTTAGATAAAAGTTTCAAGTTTTACTTTTTATAGCCCTCTTTCTGTAAATGGACACAGGAAAAGGCTTCTCAATCAACTACCTCAATGAAAGGCTATATTCCCTACATTTTTGTCTGTTTGTTTTTGTTTGTTTGTTTTGGCTGATTTTTGATGCAGACTATGCAATACGTCTCAAGCCAACATTAATTGGATCTGACCATTGGTAAACGGTTATTTAACCAGGATTTATTTTATCTGCATTTTTATCTTTATGTGCTGTCGTATGTAAAATCTGCTGTGAAATTATTGATTATACCATATTTAACTGTTAAAAAAGACTGAATGAATGAATACATGAATGAATGCTGGGCTGTTCTGGAGCTGTTCTGGAGCTGTTCTGGAGAGCTTTTGCTCTCTTAATAACTTCATTCATGAAGCATTTCAGATTTTCTGATCTGGCCTGAATTAGTTCCATTCAGCTTTTTCAACCATTCAACCCTTCAGAACCCATACTGAACGGGCTGTATGCAACGTTCTGAACCTATACTGAAAGGGTCTAGAATAACCCCTTTGGGACCAATTCTGGAGATTCTGCACTATGGTTTAATTCTGCCTTTCCTTTATTTGCACAATGTACTGCAGCCTAAAGAAAGTCTTGAATATTGATAACTGTTAAGGCTCTGTTGGAGAACTGTTGTCACCTTCCCCCCCACACTGAAGAAGAACCCCAGAAGATATAGTTGCTCATATGGGGTCTTTTAACTCTACATAGTCCTAATAGTCAGGAACACATCACTAACCCCAGCCTATCTGTCTACATAATATATCTCACCATGCAGCCCACACTGGACTAAAAACAACTGTTAACAGCAAGCCGTGAGCCATCATAACAAATTACACCCTAATAATTCACCAGGAATGCTGGATCTCCAGCATTTCTCAGCACTGCTGACTAGATGTAGCCCATCCCTCTTCCGACTGTCCCATTTCTCCTGCTGGATCCGACTCAGCATGTCACCCAAAGGTCATGTCACAAGCAGAAGGCTGATTTATCCAGCCATGTGAAAATCATTTCTCTTGTTGAGTCACAGGACAGGAAGGATAGCTCCCGTAGACCGAAAAAAAGAAAAGAGAAAATTTGGTGTGATTTGCAGCGAGTTATCAGATAGATGTAGTACATTTTATTCATGTTTATGCTGATCTTAATCCAAAGTAATATAATTCTCATGTCTTATCGTTCATCTTAGGCATAACTGACCAAAATTGGTCACATCCGACTATAAAAGGTCTCAGTTCTGCGTTTGATCATTAACGGAACTGAAGAAACACAGAGGAAGAGGTAAAGATGAGAAGCTCTTGGGGTGAGCATCATGTTATTTAGATTAGGAGCCACATTTACAGACAAGCACTATCAGGCCTGTAGCACTGTGGAGGGACCAGCACGAGGGACGCTGCTGGGAAGACAATGCGATAGCACGTTCCTGAACGCTCCAGTCATTTCCTACTTAAACCCATCAGGGGCCACACAGCCGGCCAGTTATCATGTAGAAGTGGAGGAGCCGTTCCCTGTCCTCATGACAACTGGTTAAAGAAGACCAGAGGCGAGAGGAAGCAAACAGTGCCATGTGGTTCTTATCACGAGCTCTTGGAGCGAAGCACAACCATGAATGGAGGGTAACACAGAGGCTCTGGGAGCTGTTGCAGAGCGTTTTTTCTCGCGTCGATGCAGTACACTCACCTGGGAAGTTCCTGCTCATCTTCCTATCTAACTGTAATTTGCCCAGGGACTCCAGTATGAAGAGGCCGATTGATCTATCAAAAAATCATAAGTCTACACCATATAAAGAAAATGTGTCATTATCTGAAGTGTTGAAATAACCTGTGTAGGTGTGTATGAGCAGCATGAACCTACCACAGGTGATAACAGATTCATTTTCCACTCTATATTTAGAGGAGTTTAGGTTCTTCACTGAAAGAAAGAATAGCTTTGATCTGAAAAGGTAAAATCCTAAGGGACTCTTCCAACTTCTCCACACCCACTGTCAGCTTGATGCAATGCTTCCCACACGTCAGTCTCCTCCACAGCTACCAGCTACTGGATCAATTCAATGTTTCCATGTTATTTAACTTTTACATTTTTACACCCCCAATCATTAACACCCTCCACCACCAAATAAAACAATACAAAAACAAAAAGCAAACAATAAAACTGCCAGCACTGAATAATCTCGCGCAACTTTTGCCAGAGAGCAGTTATTTCTGTTCACATTTACATTATACTCAGATCAACACAGCAAGAGTTTTCGGTCACTATAGCAACCCAGCAGTTACGGAGAGCGCTCACATCCGGGGTCAGGAGCAGCTTGGGAGAGATCAGCGGTGAGAGGAACAGCCTGATGGCCGTCACGCCCAAATGAAGCAGCTCTTTTGGAGTGTCACTGTTCCTCTCAGATTAAGAGCTTCTGCTGGAACCCTCTGTACCACGCGTCTGGCCAGCACCAACAACAACATGCTGCCCTCCCCATCTCCACCCCGTGCCTCCATCACACTGCTGTAGCTCTTATATGTGTCTTATAGCTCCAATCCCAGCACCACCAGCCCAGCACCACACCCCGGAGGGGGGGGGGGGGGGTGCTGACTAAACACATGCACACCCAAAAACATGTGAGATTTCCCTGACATGCATGCGTTCGCAGCACTTCTAACCCAGCGTGTCAACATGGACTTTGTGTTACATAGATCAGCAGTCTTATGTAAGGAGCAAGTGGAACCACAGCAATAAAACACGGCCTGCCCGCCCCCAACTAAAACAGACGTAAACAGTTCTGTGATACCATGGAAACAATATTAATACTAACATTTTTGATACAAGATCAATACATCTTGGTCCAGATATTCATATAAATAAACCATAGCAATCATATATTCATGAAATTAAAATGTGATTTTTGTTACATCCCTTGTATGATTCTTGTAGCTTATTGTGCAAAGAAAGATGTTTTCTGCTTCAATGTTTGCAAATCATCTGTGATGAAGCAATGTGTGATGTGGGATCATCTGATAGTAAAAATGCCAATCTTCCTGTTCATATAACTACACTAATTAGTACACAAATAGGAACAAATGCTCCAAGTAATATCCAGATACAGTCTACAGGACAGTTGTCCTCTAGAATCTTATTTCTAGGTTCAGTGGTGCTGTGCTGAGGGCCTCCCGCCAAACTCTGAACAGACAAAACAACGAGACATGCCGGGCACTTCAGAACAGATGTTGCCTCTGTCCATGGTTCAGTCTGTCTCCCAGTCACGATGAACCGCGAAGCACCTCCACTGCCATTGGTAACACAGAGCCCAACCAGTTCCTCCACCGACTCCGCACAGCGGCCGGCTCCGCGGGGCAGCGAGGGTTCGGCGGGTTCACGCAGGGAAGGCGGACGGTGGGACGGAGACAGCCACGAGGGGCTGGGCGAGAGCTGAGGACTCGTCCCCTCTGTTGCGACTCCAGTCTCGTAATCTATTTTCCTTGGCTCACGCTAAATGAAGTCATAAAGTGGTACTAATGTTTTAATTTAGCTCCATGTGTCGGGCTGGGAAAGGGTCGGCGAAACTCCCCGCTGCCCTGCAGCTCCACAGGAACAGTTGCTCTGTGGCTGGACCAGAAAGAGAGAGGAGAGGCGGAAGAGGAGCTGGAGAAAGGGAGGGAGGAAAGGCAGGTGGTGGAGGTAGAAAAAAAAAGAAGAAGAAGAAAAGGAGGAAGAGGAGGAGGAGGAGGAGGGAGGAGAAAAGACAAGCGCTGAGCTTTTCACTCTGAATGTTTGTCCTCACCACGCGGCTGCTAGCCACAGAGACACTCTACACTTTCAAAACTTGCCCTAGTGCCAGGAACGCATCGCACAGGAGAAAGAGAAAGCAGAAGAAAGAGGGAGAGAATCTGCCTATCGGAGGGACTGCTGGGCTCAGCAAGTCGGCGATTACTGATTAGCCAGTCGGGTCCAGCGGGGAGGCCTGGCTGTCCTTGGCTTGGGAAAACAACATGAAAGAGAGCCGTCTGTTTTGTGAGGGGGACTTGAAAGAGCAGTAGCTATCGGGGACATTCGCCTTATCAATGGCCGGTGCTCTAGAGCCGAGCTATATGAAGTAACCGGGGCTGGGAGTCTCCGACACAGAAGATAACTCGTGCATACTTCAGGGCCTATTTGCATGAACCTGGGTAACGGCAGAGAGACAAGACAGTGTGGGAGGGGAAAAATGTATTAAATGAAAATTGAATTAAAAAGCGGGCAGAAGCGGGTGCCGCTGCCAGACGCACTCCAAATGCCCGTTTGAGTGGCACGGCCAGGGAGTCTGGCACAGGGCAGCCATCTTTCGCCTTCCAGCTCCCACACGTCTGCTCTGTCTGTCCTCGGGTGGGGTGAGGGTGGGGAGAGGGATGCACACACGGCTTTAGGGTCGACAGGTGCAAAGCAAAATATGGTCGGAGAAGGTCAGAATGCAGAGCGAGGAGAGAGAGCACAGTTTTACAGCTAATAAAACCTGTGTGTTCTCAGTAAAAGCAGAACAATAAAAAGAACTAAAGTCCACTGGTAATAGACGTTTCATGACAAGAAAATGGTGATTTTTGGGAGTTTTTTTTTCTGAAAAAGACCTTATCATTACAGTGTTTTTTTGGAAAGGTACTGTCAATCTTTTCAACTGAAATTCTTCTTTCAAGAATTTCCCTCTGGGATCAGTAAAGTATTCATCTATCTATCTGTCTATCTGATGTCATGGCATTATATTGGAAAAATATATTTCCATAATAATGTCGGTTGTGTGACATTATTATGTAAAACTGAAGTCTCTGAGAGCAGGAGGATTATCCTGTACTGCTGCCTTGTCATACGTTGTCACTGCACTGCTATCACAGACCACATTCCACTAAAGGCTAGACTGCGGCTTTGAAAGGAACGTTAATCTCCATGGACTACTGTGCCGCTCTGTGTCCTGTCAAAGTGTGTGTATCTTCTGCTCTCAGGACCAGGCCCATCTTCTGGTGCTTTCATAGACTCCGTTGACAGACTGGCAATCTGTGGAAAAGCCAAAGTCCTTCCATGAGGCAACAGAGAGACAACATATGACTCCTGAAGTTGTACTTGCTGAGTCTGAAACAGGAGCAGTTAACTCTGGTGTTCCAGGAGGGCCAAAATCCAGCACAGTTTGGTGATTTTGCTGCTCAAACTGAATTATATCATCAGGTAATTACCAGATATACCAGGTGTGTTTGAGTTGGCCAATGTGGTGGATTCTAGCCCTCCAGTATCAAGATGGGTATCTCGGGCTCACTGTCCATGTCTCATTACATCAGACACTTCAACGCTCCAAACACCTCCTATGTAAAAGCAACACATGCTATGGAGAAAGCAGAGCTGGAGGATTTCTTTTCTCACTCAGTGGTCTGTGAAGCACCAGAGTCTCCTAACACTTCTCTTAATAGTATTCCTGATACCACCAGAAGACAATGATCCAGCATTTCTCCAGAGCTTTTTGAAGAGCACTCACCCTGGTTTATTAGGCTTGTCACACTTCTTTCTTAGAGTGTTTTGACTGCCAAAACCAGCATGAAAAACTCTGAAAAACCTCTCCTAGGTGGGTGGACACACCAGTCCATTTAGACATCACAGTAATCACAAGAGGAAATTACAGCAGTTCAAAGTCTCTAGCCACAAGGGGAGTGTGTGTGTGTGTGTGTGTGTGTGTGTGTGTTTGGGAGGGGGGTTTGTTGACCCCTATCACTACACTGGTCCCCATTGTCAACACAAAGGGAGCCCCACTTGCTGGACCTGGGGGAAGTCCTGTGTCTGGCCTCGTTTGTTCTAGTCATGTGCCCAACGTGTGCCCCGGCACGCTAAGTGGTAGCAAATGGAAGCCACATCCAGCTCCAGACCACGGCATCAGTCCCACACAACCGCCATGAATCCTCCATACACATGGGCTCCAAAGGGCCCAGTCAATTAGTAACTAGCTAAGAAAATAAATAGTGGCTTCTGAAGGCCTCCCAACAGAGAGGCTTTAACAGATTGGCTAAAGGAAGCGGAGCCGCACTTAACAGAAAAACTCAGTCTGAGCTCGCTGATAGTAATCTGACTTTAATTTAACTGGTAAAGTGGCAATGTACGAGTTTCTGGCATATTGGGGTGTGTGTGTGTGTGTGTGTGTGTAAGAACGTAGGGCTGGGTAATTGAGACCGTATTTTAAAGCAGACCTGATCTTGACTTAATCATTGGCAGCTCCATGTAAGGGGTTTAGACTGAGAACCCTGTTACATATTTCACTTTGCTCTTCCAAAGAAGGTACAGTTCAGCTTCAAATAGTTCAGGATTAACGAGGTGAGAAATACAAGAGAAGATGTGGTCCTGTTAGAGCACGTACGTTTTATCAGCAGCAGCTACATGTGATTATCTATTGGCAAATATATATTTTGGAAGTTTACTGGACAGACAGTGGTGTCTCTGCCCGTGACTTTGTAATTCCTAGGTGTAGTGCAAAAGCACTTGCGTCATATTAAAAGTGTAAGCTGGTTTGTGACTTTCAGTGCCTTGCAAAATACAACATGTGGATGCGACACCATGTAGGATTTCATTCCAATGTCATGTATGTTCCATGTGACTGTGTAAATGTCTCAGTGAATATTGCTGGATATGTGGTCATAAATAAAAAAAATAAATGCCAGTTATGTAACAGCTCATTGCTGTGTGAAGAGGGAAAAGAATTAACACCCAAAATTCTTGCTGCCAAAAAGAATAAGTATGACTCTGAGTGGGTAGTGATCTCTTAACCACAGTCAGGCTGCTGTAACATGACACATGTACAGGACTGACTACTGTGGTGGTTATCAGACATCAGACAGGTCTGATCCAGCCTTGGTCACAGATGTTTGGCACTCTATGTCCCTTTATGTAAACAACAGCTTGTACATAGCATGGTAGAATTGCTAATAACTTACAGGAAAAAAAGCTGTTTCATGATTCTACCTTTCTAATGTAAAACAGCCCTTACTCAGAACTCTACCCTCAGAACTATCCATCCTCATCTGACAGCTGGTTCATTTTGCTGCTGTTTACTTGCTAATGGTATGATTAACACATTTGTTTGGGGGAGTTTTATGCTGTTTAAGAACAAAACCATGATCACTTTGGCACCTGGTCTTATTCTGCTCTCAAATGAACACAAAATCATATAGCAAAATGAAAACATCTACAAATCTTACAGGAACATTTTATCAAAAGGCTTTTCATTTTTCTTTAAAATGGTTGTTCACCATCATTTCCTGACAAAAAAAATTGGACCTGATTAATGCAAGAGTATGCAAACTAGAAGTAAAGCATCCAATGAGATCTTTTCAGTAGCGATGTTAAAGGGATGCTTCAATGGTCAAGGTTTCTTCAACTACATTATGGAGCAGATACATAAAGAATGTCAAAATATGTGTCTTTTAATATCACATTTGGTTTTAAATTCCTCTCCACATGATACTATATCTGGAAGCATAAAAGTGTATGTATTTTTATCATCCTGATTCCAGAAGACCTGTAATTTGAAGGCTTTCAAAATGCATCCGCCACTAAAAAGATGAGCACTGTGGCCTAACGGAGGACGTCCCTGTAAGAGCTGATGCATGAGCCTGGGAAGACAACAAAGCCATGAGCTCCTAATTACTATAATTATCAAGTGCTTCTGGAGCTTTTAGTCCCAGATACCCCTTGGTATATGGATGCTATGTGTAAAGCATAAATATATGTATATGGTTGTAGGACAAAGCTGAAAGAGAGTTGCAGTTAAATTCACACGTGTTCTGGTGCACTAACTATAGGAGCAGTGGTAACTGGGCGATTACAGAGCTGAGGGACTTCAAAAGTTCTCCGGAATGAAGAACGCTAACATGACTGCCACCAAGAAAACGGCAGATGCAGGAGCTACCGTCCCGAATTTCCAAAACCAAGCTCTAAAACAACCTTTGAGAGACATAAATCAGTCAGTTATTTCTGTTCCTCGTCTGGTTGCGGACGGCTACATCTTTAGTGATGGCTTGAGGCAGGCACTGTTATGTTATGTTTTGCAACAGTAAAACACCTGTGACCAAATTGGAACAATGAGAGAAAGTGGACGATATTTCAAAGCTCAAAGCACCTATAAAGCCAGGAGGTACACAGACAGACATGTTTCACACGCTTACATGGTTGATTACAGATATTCTTCTGAAGGGAAGCCAACAAAATGAGGTTTTGAACAGGATGCTATTTACCTGAACACTAATGTGTTCATTTTCACCACCAAGACATGCAGATTGACACATTCAGAACCTGCAAAGTTGTTTTAATTCACAAAACACCTTAAAGTAAAGATGCTTGCATTTGTACAGGGCCCGATCAAGAAAACATAACCAGTGCCCCACACACAGGGAAACGTCAGCACACACGTGAAAGTATTTTTCAACATGCATGATGTCAGAATATAAACTCCAACTCTGTGGTGCATGAACTGGGGCATTTACTTACAAAGGCCCTGATGAGAACTGAGAAGTAGGTGCAGATCAAACACGTGAGCCTGGGGTGCACTGGATCAGATTCCACTTTGTTACGAAGGCCTGCATTCGTTTGTCGACATTTACGGCCGAGGCAGGGCCCTAGCGGAGGCCCCTCATCCTGCCTCTCCGAAAACCCACTTGCGCTCCATGGAGAAATGGGGGGGGGGGGGTTGACAAGGAAAGAAAGAAAATGTGCCACATCTGACTTCCATTGGCGGTGCGGCGTGTGTGTTCCGCACAGCCACTGGGATTTGGACGAGGCACACGGCACAGTCACCAGAGCTCAGCTCCGTAACGCCTGTGATGTCATTGAGGTTCCATCATTACAGGCTGCGGCCACGGCAGTTCTGGAAGGTCTGGGTCAGTTCCCACGCTCTGCCACGGCCACAAGCCGAAAGCCGAAAGACGCTTCTGGACGAGATTAGAGACAAAGGAGGAGAAAACCAGAGAGAGAATCCCCCTTGGAGCACTTCCTGTTTTTTTCATCCATCTTTCTTCACCTCTCTCTCTCTCTCTCCTTGCAAATGCCTTTCCGAACGGCTGTGCAAGAGGCCCTCTTGCAGTAACTTTAACAAAATAAAAAATGTGCTGATCTGCAATGAAATAATTCCATGTGTCCTGGATAGAAAAGCAACTTCTCCAGTAATGTTCACATGGCCTATTCACATTCATTCTCCTGACAGCCATGTGTGTATCTGTTTGTCTGGAGTTTTGTGACAAAGGTTCAGAGGTCTGTGACAGACATTCACTGGGGAAATTCATCAAGAGCTCTACAGGTGGCCTAAATACACCTCTGATGAAGGGGCAGGGACAGCAGCTTCAAATCAGGCCAGATTGCTTTGAACCTGAGCCACGTTCACTGTGCCACAGTCCACCAAACAGCCCAACTTCTGCAAGCAACGCTTTCAGCAGACAAAAAGGAGTCAAAAAATAAAACAATCTAACACATTCGCACCACAAGTGTTCCCAGTAGCACCGTGAGGAATGTGATCTTTGGACTGGCTTTATTTCAGTGGCGCATACAGCGTTGCCCGTCCGCAGTCCAGACGGCCGTCCCCAGACCCGGGCCTGTCACCGGCCCTGCACCCGCCTCGGCGGGCTGGCATCTCGGCCTTGGCACGAGCGGCTCCCCTCGCGAGCCCGCCGCGGCCCCTGACGGCGTGGGGCGCGGCAGACAGACAGGGGCCTAGCAAACAGCTTGTGACCATAACTGACGGTGGCAGGGGAACAATGAATGCAATTATTTACAAGAACCCAGTCCAAGTCTGTCCTGGTCCCCCCAGCACACACGTGCCCACACCCCACCCCCCTGCCCCCCCCCAAATCAAGTCTGTTTATTTTCAAACGTTTGGTAGAGGGGGTCTGTGGCAGCTCTGACCTCGCCAACACCAGTGGGCCTTCGGAGGCGGACGGTTGTCATGGTTTTTCATCATCAAGGATGACAAGTGTCCAGCTGGAGAGGCTTTCAGGGGCACCGATTGCTCGAATATGTTTCTGCACTGTGTCCAGGCGCATCAGGAGAGGGAGGGACACAAACCACGCCCCCTCCACACCTCCCCCAAAAAAACTAAAACACCAGACTGTGACGGATAGGTTTTTCTTAAAGACACAGCGCTGAGGTAATACGGAAAGAGCCTCCAGGGTTCAAACAATAATAAGTGGTGAATCATGCCTTTCATGGACTATTGAGAAGGAATTCCTCCTTTCCAGCGTCTCAATCTGAACCCAGAGAATGAGAGGACATCGCTGACCAGTGTGGGTGTGGCTGGCGAGGAGGGTGGTGCTACCTTACGCCAAAACCTTCATGGCTCAGACACAGGTGCAAACTTGCGTGACGCTTCTGAGAGTGTGTGTGTGTGTGTGTGTGTGTGTGTGTGTGTGTGTGTGTATGGCACAGGTGGAGGAATCCGAGCAGGCAGGCTCACTTTCCACCCATGCGCTCTCCGTCATCGCTCTCCATCACCGCTTGGTGAATGTGACTTAATGGCAAATGAGTCACTCTGCATGAGTACAAATAGATCACTTTGTGTCACACTGTACCAGGTGAACGAGTCGCAGTGCATCCAGGTGAATGAGTCACAGTGCACCAGGATTAACAAGTCACACTGCACCAGGATGAATGAGTCACACTGCATCCAGGTGAACGAGTCACCCTACACCAGGGCAAACTAATCAAGTTGCACCAAGATGAACAAGTCACATTGCATCAGGAGTCACACTGCACCAGGAGTCACACTGCACCAGGAGTTACACTGCACCAGGAGTCACACTGCATCAGGAGTCACGCTACACCAGGAGTCACACTGCACCAGGAGTCACGCTGCACCAGGAGTCACGCTACACCAGGAGTCACGCTATAACATTAGGCACGCTGCACCAGAAGTCACGCTATAACAGGGTGAGAGAGCGACAAGCGAGAGTGCACTGCTGTGGCTGCTGCACCCTTCCGTCAGCAGGCTCTCACTTTGAATTGCATTTATTTGAAATTGCCCATCTGAGAGCATGTTTATTTCGAAATGAGTACATATGTGTGTGTGTGTGTGTGTGTTTTGTGTGGTGAGGGCTCTATGTGGTTGCAGTGCATCATAGAGCTTCTCTGGCTAAGAGCTGAAGGCAGAAGCAAGTGGTAAAGGGCGGGAGAATGGGGAAAAGGGGAGGGGGTGTCTGCCAAGGAGCTCCAAAACTGCAGGGAGCTTCCCCAGATCCCAGCTGCTCCAGTCTGGCCATGGCTCACAGGCGAGTGCCAGGCTTCCTCGGCCTTCCTGGTAGAGTTCCAGACCGTAGGAACAGGAGGACGAGGTAAAGAGCCAAAACTAATGTCTGGGCCTATAGAAACCAAAGCACACAGGACAGCCAATGCTGAGTCATATGAAAAAGCAAACACATAAGTTTTATAGGCTCCCCAATTTAATTTCTCTAAAAGAACAACAGAGAGCGTGTTTAAAAGGTAATTAATTATGTAATATGTTCCCACTATTTTCAGAAGAGCTGGAGAGAGTATGAAACTTCTGTAAGCGTGTTAACCCCTCCCCCATCCAAGGAGCTCAGACCTGCTGGCCCTGTTTCAATAAGCACCAACAGCGGAACAAGGTGAACCCTAGCTGGGGCGCTTTAATGCATCGTTAATCCAACAATCAAGCGATAGAGTTCATTTTGCAAGTAATTGCTTCAGTTGAGCAGCTGATGGAGAAGATAAGGCACAGCTCTGAAGCGGGAAGCCATATGCTTGCTCTGGCAGGCCCTGCGCGTTCGGTAGAGGGCTCACTTACAATGGCCGTCACCTACTGGAAGTCATACCATGGGGTTCCCTCCAGGTTGTAGGTGTGCCATTTGCCTTATACAAAAGCCTGTGTGTGGAAATAGGTGCAGAAAAGCCTCACATAAAAGAGCCTCCGACCTGGCTGCCAAGCGACTTGTTCCCCAGCCATCTGCTATCGCTTCGGTGTTGCTGCAGAGCCTCAGTAGACACCACACCCATGATGACACACACTTCTTGGAATAAACGTGTAAATAATGCGGCTTTTTCTCTTTGTGGCCGAAATAACCCAAGCTACAAGAATAGCTCTGGACACACCAAGTCCCACCTGTTTGACCTGACCATTGACACGGGAACGGGCCGGGTGCTAAGCGTATGGTTCTGGCAGGACACAGGGCTTTTCCAGAGCTCTGCGCAGTATGCCTTCCTCTGGATCCAGGTAATCACCACAACAGGCCCACCTAGTGACCTCTTCTTTGTGTACATGAAGAGGGAGTTATTTCAGGCCTCCCGCTGGACAAAAACAATTGACTTTTGTTTTATTCGGTTCGTCACCATTTCAACCCCCCACCCCACCCCCGAGGCCCCGTCCACAGGAATGTTGTTTTAGAATAATGACCTAAAGGTGCCTACAAAACACTTAAACTTCAATGAAGATGTGTTAGAAATCATGGATCTAGGCCAGATTATATTATGAGTTTTGGATGTGACCTTACATGTGAAAGTATGTGTCAACAGATAACAGACATGAGACTGGTGAGTTCTGCAATGGCTGCGAAAGCAACCAGAAACACTGGTCTCAGATCAGCTTCTGCAACTAAAATCACCATAAGAAATCTAATGATAAATTTTACATACATTTCCTCTGTGTTCCTATTCAGTAAAAAAATCAGTGTTCAATGATTTCTGACCTCTTTAATGCATGTACAATAATGAACACGGTCCACCTTCGCTGGTCACTGGTCATGCACACCTGCAGTGAACATGTGCCTAGATATTGATCCCAGAGGGAATTTCAAGCCTGCATTGACTTCCTGTTTCCACACCTCACTTTCTGATTTTGTTGCATTAAGGGACACTAACTGTAAATACCCACGTTCGGGTTTGTCAGGAATCATGGGAGAATGATCAGGACATGTGCACACTGGATGATGTGGGTCACACTTAATTACAAATATGGATGACTGACAGGGGGGTGTGGTGCTGTGGCTTCTGGCTTTTGCTTGACGTGACATGCAGGGTGAGACGGCTTCGAGTATCGGCTCAGTCAGGATCCGCAAAATTTGATTGGGGGATTCTGTAATGAAAGGTGACATGATATGAGAAAAACAGCTTGACATGCTTCTGTAAAGACAATTCCTTGATCAAAAGAAGCCTGAAAGGAGTCTCAGAGAAGACACAGGGGACCTGCTTACTCTCCTTATCTCTTGAATGTGTCAGTGGGGTACACAGCGAGAAGGCAGTTTAAACGCACTCCGGCTGGTACCAGCCATTCCCACGGAGAAACAGAAGGTCCCAATTTCAGCACCAATCTGAGCAACTGAACAAATGTTTCTGCCTTATATATACGCAAAGCCCAGGGATGAAAGATCCCCCACTGAGGCAGATCTCCCCTGGCCCACCCGCCCTGCGCCCGTTCCCTGTGATGGGGGTGATAAATGTCTATGGAAAAACCCATTTCCTCAGCAGCTGAAGCCTGCCGAGGCCCCTGTGCCTCCAGTCAGGGGCGACCAGCACAGAGGCACCGGCATGGGGAGAGGGGCGGGACCCAGCCGACCCAACACAGCACCCCCTCTCACTGAAAGACAGCCATTAGGAAGCTTTTGCTAAAATAACGCAGGCTGGTCTATGTCACATTTTATGTGGAGCAAGGCACGTCACAGGCACAATAAAAATATAATCATAATATGTTTTTTTTTCCTATCATGAAGGCCCAATTCATGACCTATCAGTTCCGCTACTACTGCTAACCCACCGCTGTCCTGTAAGCATGCTAACGTGTTCTCTTTACCTGCCTGTGGTCCTGCTAGCATGTCTTTACCTGCCTGTGTTCCTGTTACCATGCTAACAGCTGCTCATTACCTGCCTGTGGTCTTGTTAGCATGCCAGCCGCTTCCCTTTACCTGCCTGTGCTCCTGTTAGTTCGCTAGCCGCTTCCCTTTACCTGTCTGTGCTCCTGTTATCATGCCAGCCGCTTCTCTTTACTTGCCTGTGCTCCTGTTAGCTCGCTAGCCGCTTCTCTTTACTGCCTGTGCTCCTGTTAGCTCGCTAGCCGCTTCCCTTTACCTGCCTGTGCTCCTGTTAGCTCGCTAACAGCTACTTTTTGTCTGGATGGATGGTGAATCAAGCAGAGCCAAAAGTAGGAAGAAAGCAGGATGTGATATAAAGTGAGCCATGCAGTGCGGGACAAAAGAATCCTGCTTCCAAAACCGTGTATGCTGTAAATACCTCAGGATTAAAGGCAGCTGAATTCATATTGGACATGAACATTATAGAAGAGAAACAAATAAAGCAGAAATAGACAAAAATCTTCCCTGGGGCATCAGATATTGATAAATAATATTAACAGAACTTAAAAAGAAGAAGAAGAAAAAGTTTTTTTAATTGTTCATTACATGTTTTCAGACATTACAATTGCTTTGTAATCAGACATTACATTTTCTTTATATAAGGGAAACTGACCTACGGCTTTCCGTATTTAAGGCATCGAACATTTGTGGTGTGTGGCCGCTGTTTGTTAAATCATTATCAACAAAAACCAAGAAGGACAGACACTTTAACAGCAAATATTTTTTGTTATTCTTATATAATAACATATTTATTACACTCAGCTGATGGACAAGCTTATTTACTCCCTTATGAAAGTTTCATAAGTCTATCTTACATCTGTATAAGGTTATCATTAAATATGTGTCTGGTTCAGATAGTATTGTTACATGAACAATGTTTTATTGCATTCTGAAACTTGATCACACCCTCAGCCTTATGTCTCCAGTAATTCTCGAAGTAAAACGTACTGATCTGATTATATTGTCAGTGTTGTAAGTCCTACGGGTGAGTCACTGTCCACTCCCATCTCTGTTGCCATTTCTCCCTGTCGTGGTAACTTAGAAGGGGAAGTTCAGTGCAGCGTCTTTCTGTGACTCATGCACAACTGTTTTCTGTGTGAAGAGCTTCAAGTGCAAACCCCCAGGACGGTGAAAATGACCCGAGAGGGAGACAGAGGTTGCTGTAGCCTGTAGCATAGGTGCCTCTTGACGTCTCCGCACTGTTTGAAGTAAACAATAATCTCTCCCAAGCAGTAACAGCCACAAATGCACTGCAGGGCCTTTTACTAACACTGCTGACTCATCTGCGAGGAAGACTGCTGTGTAAAGCAAGGTGACTCATCGCTTTGATAACAGGAGGTCCCCGTGTAGCACACACTGCTGTGGGACACACTAGTGCAAAGGGTCTTTCCTAGAGCTAAAACACACACATCAATTAAACCACACCGACAGTGGCAGTGTGCAGCTTCGGGGACATCATCTCCAACATGCCCTTGGGTGATCCATCACGTCACAATATAACGACACCGTCTATCACAACAGAATCCCACAGAGTGTAAACCACCAGCGGCTGTACTGCATGGACGTGAGCTCAGCAGCGGCCATCTGGTTAGGAGATGAGACGGGGGGGGGGGGTGCGGGAGAGACCCGGCAGGCGGATGGGAGAGGGCCCTGGGGTCTGGCCTCGGCCTGGGAAGGAGGAGCAGCAAATAAGCCCCAGCACCCATTCCAGGAAAACAGATCACGCTCAACCTGAGACGAAGTCCGCAAGGCACTTTCAATAAACGTTTATTTCCTGATCCTAACGCAGGCCACCTTCCTGTAGTCCTGATCACCGACAGACCGCTTGCAGCAAACAACCTGAGCAGCTTTCAGACGCTCCTCAGGGACATACAATTGTCGTGGGTGCAAATGAAAGGATGTAACATTATGAAATATTGCTCCTGCTCAACAAAGAGGAGGAGACTTAACTCCCATTATCAGACTAGGATCTGATAAGCTTTTTACATCAAAGCTTTAAATAGCAAAAACACTGGAATCCATGGCAAGTACTTGAGTCTGAAAATGTTCCTAAAAGCTTTTAGGCATTAATGTCAATAAAAGAGGTTTCTACAACATTCATGGAGAGTGATAAAGGAGATGAAAGAGTGGGAATCGTTCATGAAATATTAACAGAATACAAAATGTGATTCTACAGTGCCACTAATGGAACTCACACCCCATGGTTATGCCTGAGAGTGTTAACCTCCAGCACCGTAACAATAATTATCAACGCAAACACCACATAGCATGGTTGTTTGTTTGCCAAATCCGCTGCTTAGCAACGGCGGAGCTGATTCTCTAGAACTGAAAAGCGGTAAAGTCTATTTTTTTTAGGTTTTTGAGGAAGCAAGAAAACAGACTTGCAGATCAAGAGCACATCATGAGATCTAGAACACTATTAGCAATAATGTCCACTTCAGTTTTTTTAACAGTGATAAAAAGAGGACCGTCTGTGGTGGAGCTCCCAGGTCCCCAGGACCTTTTAACACCACGCCTCTGCACCAAGGCACAGTCGGACAGCAGTAGCTGATTTTGCGCTGTGCAGAAGCTGAATAGCAGAGAGTGAAAGCTGGCATGCCGTGGGGGCTCCCCGCCACACTCTTCTGTCTCCAGAGACGTTCCCCTCGGCAGGCCTGGGGTTCAGTGGCACCAGCCACGGCCCGAGCCACTGTGGGTCCTCCCGCCGCCAAGAGCATGGAGAATCTGAGCCTCCAAGTGCAGGGAGTAGAGCTCCCCACCTCCTGTCCAGAAACCATTTTACAGTGGATCATTCGTTTCCCTTCTGCTGCTGCTAATATCTATCTCCATGACTGATTCCTATTAACAGCCCCAAAGCTAATCCTCTCTCTCTCTCTCTCTCTCTCTCTCTCTCTCTCTCTCTCTGTCTCTCTCTCTCTCTCTCTCTCTGTCTCTCTGTCTCTCTCTCTCTCTCTCTGTCTCTCTCTCTCTCTCTCTCTCTCTCTCTCTCTCTCTCTCTCTCTCTCT
>JAOYMR010000009.1:2629655-2645086 GCA_025802075.1 Tenebrosternarchus preto | reverse complement strand
AGTAAATCAGCAGGTGTGGGTGTGGTGGGGGCATGGGGGGGGGGCAGTGTGAAGGGGGAGCTGGGGCAAGGGGACTGAAGTCAGACAAGTAGGACAGAAGGCAGTGAGAATCCAGACCTTGCTGACATCAGTTCAAAGTGTGTGCTGGGAGCAGTCCGCAGAGGGCAAACCAGGTTAAGGGTTCATGCGTTTGTTTGCACTCGTTTTGATCCAGGATCAGTTTTCAAAACTGAAGCCCAGCTTAGCCCACATAAAGGAAAGAGACAAATGAGAATGGCCTTAGGCTAAATAAACCATGTATTCATAAAACTACAATATACACAGCCATACACGTTTTCATTTGGCATTATTGCCCAGATATAAAAAAAAATCTTTAGCAACATGAAGTCCCCTCAAATAACAATGCTTGCATTGTCATGTGACAGCCAGTTCAATCTAGCCATTGGCTCTAAGAGCATTAAGCCTTTCTGTTGTCTTCAGTGGCTGTTCAGTTATCGTAACTGTCTTCACAATAGTGGGAGAAGAACCAATTTTTACTGCAGTGATTTAATGTGCATCCCAGTCCTGGATTCTTGCTTAAATACTGAAAAGGCAAAGCGTATTCCACACACCGTCAATAATAACGTTCAAAATCAGAGACAGCCATTCGTTACAGGTTATGTACTGTAATCTCGTAATGCCGAAATCCAGGCTGGAGTTCAGTTCAACCTGTTTATGTTTTATTTATTTGTTCGGTTGGTTTTTAAGCTGGAGTCAAGAACAACCTACCCAACTGGAGGCCACAGAAGACAGCACAGCAGATAACAGGCAACAGTGGTCTCTTTCTGTGGGAGCTGGTATCTTGGTATCAGTACCCTCGGTATCTGACCTGCCCTTTAAAAAGAGAGTGAATATCTGAAAGTGACTTTTGTTGAACAATGGAGGATGTTGTGCCTATTTAAAATAATACTATGCCAATGCATTTCATGCATACCTGTAAAGGTGGTGTCAGTGACATACAACACACACACACACACACACACATGCCAGACACAGAAGGTTTTGCATGGAGCCATAACGAATTTAGACCACAGCAGCACGTTGTTGGCAGGGTGGCATCACAGCAAGTACAGCCAGAAGGGAGGCAGACATAGCGCACCGACTCCAGGAGAGACTACAAAGGTCTGCAGCATGCAGACGTGCTATGAACACACATCAGCAATCCCACGCACTACCAATGTGAGGTGACATACGATACTTTACTGTCCCGCAGGGCAATTTTTCGTGGACTCCGAGAAAAAGAATCGCACGTTCACTTGCGCACATCCCGCAGGATCCACATTTGAGTTCTGAATGACGATGTTACAACCTCTCTAGTTATTTACACAATCACACAATCACTGCACAGCTCAGCAACCAGCGCACAGTCCCACAACCACCACCAACCAATCCTGATCTCTCCAGACAGACCCACCCCCTTCACCTCACAACTGTCACACAGTCAAGTCCTCCAAAACCCGTCAACAGCTACAGCACAGTCACTGCACAGCCTCAAACAGTCTTAAAGATCTGCACAGTTCCCTAGATCTAGCCATTTAAACGTTTTATTGAAGCAGGCACAAACGAATTTTTTAAATGATTGAATTTGAACCTTGGCACTTTTTATCTTCCAGAGGGTAACAGCTGGTACTCGGTGTGCAGGGATGGGAGTGTGCCGCTATCTTCTATGCTCCTTTGAGGAACGTGCATTCATAGATGGCCTGAAGAGATTTGTATTCTTTCTTTTCTATGACTCTCATTGCGGTTTTTCCTATGGAAGTAATCTGAGATTCTAACTGAACAGTAAGAACACCATACCATGTCTGCATCCCATAAGAGATCAAACTCTCTAAAACTGCCTGATAACATAGAAACATACGATTCTGATGAATTCCCTACACTCTTTAAAAATTTTGCTTTTTGCCTGTAATTTGGAACATAAACCATCGACATACATTTTCAGTTTGAACGCATTATCAGTATGAACATTACGATATTTGTATTAGCGTACCTGGTTAATGGGAGTGTTAATAACATCACTATGTTCACCTGGTTAATGGGAATGTTAATAACATCACTATGTTCACCTGGTTAATGGGAGTGTTAATAACATCACTATGTTCACCTGGTTAATGGGAGTGTTAATAACATCACTATGTTCACCCGGTTAATGGGAATGTTAACATGTTAATAACATGACTCACCTACCACCTTCGAGTCAAACACCTTTTCTTTCATTTTACTCAAATTTAATGAGGGCAATTATTTACACACCACTGAATAAATCTTTTTACTTCCGAATGAGCATGCAAACATGCCATGAACACACATAAAGAATCACACACGGTATTCAGCACACAAACACGCTAAGAACACACATAAGGAATGATGCACTATTCAGCACGGAAACATGCTATAAACACACACAAGGAATCACACACTATTCAGCATACAAACATGCTATGAACAGACATAAGGAATCACACAAACTATTCCGCACCGTGAGACACATTCCACAGAGATTCACGTTCAGCATCACAGGCGGAAACTGGTACACCCCTCCACGCTCCAGAATTCCCTGTCACACAGACTTGGGCAAGGGAAGACTGGATAAAACTCGGTATAAAAAAAGCTCTGTATAAAAAGCTCAGTATATTAAAAAGCAGGAATCTCCTTCCCTAATCTGCATTAAATGTGCCTCAGTTCCAGCCAGTGCTGAGTGTGTTGAGCAGGTCTGGAGGGTGGAGGGCACAGGTTCGGATGGGGGGGGACTCCACCAGCTTTGATATTTCTGGAAAAGTGAACAACTCCCTCCATCTCCTTTCTTCTTTTTCCTTTTTGCTCTTCTCTAAGACCCAAATAACGTGTGTGATGGATGAGTGAGCAGCGGCAACACCTCCCCCATCAATCAGCCTGATCTGGGGTCTGTGTGGAGAGAGTGTGCTGCTCCCCTCAATGGCCTCTGCAGTACAGCCCCCCCCCCCCAACATCACACACTCGCATTCACACAGCTCCCCCTTACGCACCCAACATATCCACACACACATGTACGTATGGACACGCTTACACACACAGCCACCCCAGAACAGACTGCAACACCCCTCCCCCTCGAAATTCCCTCCAAACCCCCATCTGAAACACAATTATGTCCAATTGCCCTTAACTCAGACAGGAAGGGGAGTGGTAAGTGAAAAGAGAGGGGGGGGGAGATAGAGGGCAAGTGAAAACAAGGAAACAAATGGTCCTGGTTAGCAGCTGTAGAACAGAGAGATCCTCAGAGTCCCCCGGCAATGGGGGACTCTCACTCTCCTTTATGTGTGTGTGTGTGTGTGTGTGTGTGTGTGTGTGTGTGTGAGAGAGAGAGAGAGAGTGAGTGAGTGTATGTGTGTGTGTTCCCCCCACCCCCCAACAACAGTACAAGCAGGCAAATTCCAAGAGTGTGTCGTCATCAGGAGTGAGGGAGAGACCAAGAAGCAGAGTGTAGCTCCAGCGTGGTTCTCACAGGGCACTGCACCCACCCAGCCAGACACACACACACACACACACACACACACAACCTAAAAACACAGTACACATGTGGACACGGACACACACACGTACAATGAATATAGTGTACACTCACATATACCATGCTAAACAAAAACCACATATATGGAGCATGCTCCAACACACACACAGACACACATTCCAGGAAAAATCCTCCTGGCGGGTTTTTTGACGGGTTCTACACTATAGAAGGTGGTTTGCCTTCCTACTGCTAACGCCAACCTTTCTATCCTTCTCTTCATTGTTCTCTTTTGAAGTGTTCACCAGACCATGAACACGTGACCCTCAACAGCCGTCCAGCATGGTCACCATGGTCAGAGATAACGCAGGATGACAGCGTGGTACACACACACACACACACACACACAGCCAAGCGGAGCCCAGACCGTACTGCTCTAGGATCGCCCTCATGTAGACATGCGCCGATGGAAAACCATTTCCAATAACTGTTTCCATGGTTCACCGTGGTCCAAACCAGGAGGCCGTTACAGACCACAGAGAACAGAGAGGGCCTTTCAGAGCTGAAAATAGAAGGGCTCAAGGTGAACCTTTTTCCTCTGCTGGAAGTGGTGAGAGCACGGTGACATTACGAGCCGAGGTGTGGGCTGGGTCTCAGCCTGGCACGCGTGTGATAGCGCGTGGCGTCCTCATAAGGAATCCTGCACAGAAGCTGGCCAGGGTCTTAGGCTGTTTTGGGAAGCAGCAGTCAGGGGTTTCACTGACCCCAGCGATGGTGTCACGCTGGAGGATGGTGGAATGAAGAGGATGGAGGGGGGGGGGGGTCTCTTCTTCCTTGCTGTGTGGTTTCAGGTTTACATTAGGGCCTGCAGCTGTGGACACTCTTCAAGACACAGACAAAGATTATCCATAAACTACAGAGGAGTCATTAACTATAGAGGAGTTATTAACTACAGAGAATTCATGAACTACAGAACATAAGGTATGAGAAAAGAAAAGAAAAACTCTTAATAGATATCTCACGCTTTCCCTAATCTAAGAACAGACTCTTTTTTTAAATACATCCAAAATTTCATTTTATTTATCCTTTATTTGATTGGCAGGACAGTGTACTCACATCTCTGATTTAACCTGACTGTCTCCTCCAGCGGGATGGCAGGACACTTGCTCTGTAAGTTCACTCAGAACCAACAGCAAGAGTCTTGTGTCTGTTTGCGTAAAAGTTCCCTGAACTGGGCTGCTAATGACTTTGCTTGTTTGTTTGTCTGGTATTCAGTACGTGCTTGTGCATGTATAGTTATAATCAGAGTACACAGGTGTTGGTCAAACCAGTCTTTCAGTCGGGTCAAGAGGACACTCCACTGGTGACATGCACATATGGATAATGGCTACAAACGCTTTCCATTTGGAGTGAAGCATTCCTGCGGACACAGCGGCCTTCCTCTCGACCCGGTGTGGTATTTGTCCCCAGCTGAGCTCCAGATAGCGCAAGAGAGATGCAAACTTTCCCAAGGATACCATCTAAACCACATGACACTCCCTTTCTCCCCAGCTCTCTCTCTCTCTCTCTCTCACACATACCTACATATACTTTCAGTCTGTCTATCACACTCCAACTCTATCTCTCCCTCTGTCTATACCTTTACAATTCTCTCTTTGAACATCCATCCCACTTCACCTTTATCTGCCTTTCTTTCTCTCTTCTCATCTTTCTCTCTTTTTTTGCAATCCTTTTTTCCTCTTTCCTACCCTTCCTCAGACAGGTCCCAATCCTTGGAGCTCCTAGAACCAGCAACATAGCACTGGTTTCAAAATGTCAGATGACTGTTTGCGTTTCCCTCTGGAACAACTCAGCCATTTCTGCTCCCCTCACATGTCCAAACTTGATAACACAAGTCATTCTGTGAAAGATGCCATCAACAGTGATCACTGAGATAACTACTATCTAAAACTAAAATTAACATCGTCATTGTATATCCATGTTCCCATATTAAAACTGCATTTCACCACATGTATGTAATATATAGAAATGCTGTAATACTAGATAGATAAAAACACCAAATGCTCCGGAAAATGCTAAAGTCTTCATAACATTTGTATGATAAATTTAAGTCCTCCCACCACTAGGAGGTGACAAACCCACTCTAGGGTTTAACCTGACCAAAATATGCCATGTTCCTGAAGGCCAAACCATTTAGCAATGGTGTATATTCATTTTATCCATGAAACATATGATTTCAGTGATGCTGACCTCCAGCCCATGATAGTGCAGATTTCCTAACCATATGCACTTGACTCAGGTAAGGATTCAAAACAAGCTGGTGTCTTGAATCTGGGAGGGGAGGAACAATCCGAAAACACGACCATCTCCGGGTGCAGGAACCTCCAGCACTAACAGGTCTGACCTTATCCAAGTCCTTCAAATTGTGGTCCGTGTGTGAGCTCAGATGTGACAAAGTGATTACTCTGTTCTCTTAAAGACTAGTTATGGTTGCTTCTCTAACTGGCATAATAAGTTGTGGAAGCTCAGTAGTGATGAGGAAGCTTCACTCTAAAGCTTCGGTTTTATACTTCAGCTGCCTCCTGCCAGGATCTAAAAGCTACATCCCAGCATCACTGCACTGTCATGGGAACCAAGGAGGCCATGCAGCAAAGTATGGTTGACCTGGACGAAGCAGCCAGGCCTGAGAATTAAGAGACAGGGAGAAAGTGCTGGAGTTTCCCAGGCCTGATGAATTCCCCTAGTGCCTCTGAAAGACCTGGTGGTGAGAGAGAGGGGCAGACGTTCTGTAATCATCAACCGATATATTCCTGTAACACTACTGAAACTGAAAGAAAAAAAAAACACATTGACACCATGAGTGAAATAAGAAGCATTTTTTTACTTTCTCAGAGAAAGAGAAACCAGCAAGAATTACATGTTAACGGAAACATAAGAAAGTAACGTACATCATGTTGATGTGGTGCCAATGCCAAAGCTCAGTCAGTGATTACAAACAGTAACCAGAAATGATCACACAACCATCGACACATAAGGACATCTGAAACTCCACGAGTCTCATGTCATGGGGACATGGCTTCCACTGCCCATCATGACCCTTTGGTAATCAAACCTACCACAGAGTGCATCAGCAAGTCAGAGCAGCTGCTTCATAACGGCCATCCAGCAGGACCCCGTCTTGTCCACTGTGACTGTTTTGTGGTTGCTTTGGGGTAAGGACACAG
Source organism: Tenebrosternarchus preto (assembly GCA_025802075.1). Lineage (NCBI taxonomy): Eukaryota > Metazoa > Chordata > Actinopteri > Gymnotiformes > Apteronotidae > Tenebrosternarchus > Tenebrosternarchus preto. The sequence continues at coordinate 2,638,339 of JAOYMR010000009.1, read as the reverse complement.
AGAGACCCTCAGAACTGTCCGGTCTCTCCCCCACACATACCGCGCCTCCCCACCCTCTATACAATGGGCCTCTTCACCCAGAATAGGGCCTGCCTTCACCCAGGCTTCCTGCCCTGGTCCTGTGCTCCCTATATTTCTTGCCCGCTATCAAAAGAGGACTCCAGAGGGTTTATAGGGAGCACGCAGGGCAGCCCCGCATCTGGCCAGAGGGGGGGGTGGTGGGGGGGCACTAAGACACGGGCCTGGGGCACAAGGCCTGGCTCTGTCCCGCTTCCTCCAAACTGGCACCTGCAGGAACCATGTGGGCATCCAGGCAGGCCATCCCAAATCCGCGTGGTCGCCACCTCCCTGAGCAGTCGCCAGGGGCAACAGAAGCCTCAGTAAGCATCAGTTCCACAGGGAAGTGAACATTCATTTCACCACTGAACACCAAACTCAGAGTCCTGCAATTACTGGGTGAAGATAAAAAAAATTAAAGATTCAAGAAAATAATCCTGAATCTTGAATTCTAGTAGATCACTCAGGTAGATCAAGGCAGTAGATCACATCTGTGACACAAGAGGAGAAAAAATGTAAAATCCCTTTCCCCAAATGAGACCTTCTCAAGGTTACGCTTATCATTAGCACTGCTGGCTGTGCTTTAGCTCCTGAACATTAAACAGACCAAGATACTGAGTGACTGCATTACACAAATAAAGAAATGTTACAAAAAGAACGAGACTTGATGTGGTCTTAATTTACAAAGTTTGCAGTAGCAATGTTTGAATAACATTAACATAAAAAAACTCTCGTGTATTTATACCATGTCAACGCAGGTCAATTAAAAATCCAAGTTTAAGTCTCGTAAATTTCTCAACTCAAGTTCAAGTCAACCTGATTCCCCAGAACCAGCACTGAGCACTGACCGCCACAGAGCCCCGGCGTAGCGGTGCGGAATCGGCCAGGCCTGTCAGCACACGTGAGCACGGCCAAACAGATGGACACCCCAAGCATCAGGCGCCCAGCTGGAGGCACACGTGGCCAGGCAAAGACAGGTGATGCAGTAACCGAACAACAACACAGACACACATGAACGGTAAACACACCACGCACAGCCGTGCGTACACTGAGAGACTTTAAATAGCCTCAATGATTCAGAATTCCCCTAAAATTTTGTGCCTCAGGCAAATACACAGAACAGGAAGTAAAAAACAGACTCTAAGGCACATAAAATCATCATTTGCATAATGTCTTGCATGACTGTTGAGCCTCTGATTATATGTGGACCAAAAACATGTGGTGCACTTGTTATATCATAATGTGACTTAAATCAGTTCTGGAGAAAATTCATTTGAACTGAAGTCATAATTCTGAGTTTATTTGCTATTTGAAAGTATACATCATATATGAGTTATTCAATGGGTAATTATATTATATATATATATTATATATATATATGTGTGTGTGTGTGTGTGTGTGTGTGTGTGTGTGTGTGTGTGTGTGTGTGTGTGTGTGTACGTATTTGTTAATTGTGAAATAGAACAAGCCTTCCATGTATCTCAAAGATCTATCCATGCCTGAATTCATTAGGAACGGAAATTCATTCAAGATGTTTCTGATCTTAAATAAGAAAGCAAACGTTTTATTAATCTGGGAGATCTGCTATTTTTTATTTGCAGTATTGAAAATTGCAGGAATGCTCTGAAATGTTTTTATTAAAGAAACATGGCTATTGGAGGCTTCCTCTCCGTCTCACTATCTCTGCCTCATTCTCTCTGCCTCACCTCTGACGAACCCCTACAAATTCATGCCTCAAAAACAGGCAGTGGTTTGAAACAAAATTGAGCTCCTCCACCATTAGCAGCTACAATGAACATTTGTAAAACCCTTTAAACCACATAAAGATGTGGCTTGCATAAGTAATTCTAAGAAAAACGCTCAGCGCGTAATCAAACAGATGACGTCTTTGCCGTGTCAAAGGCAAGGATCCTGCTGTGTTTTTTTTATTGTTGTTTGGAGTACTTGTTTGTGAGAGAGCGTGGCTGGAGCGTAGCTGTGCACACGCTTCATCGGCCTGGAAACGTGCAGCGGTGCGGGGAGCGACCCAGGGCGCCGGGAGACGCACGAGCGCATGCTGTGTGATGTGTATTCAAAACCACAGCAGCACACAGAGTTTCCTCATGAACCAGGAGGGAGAGGCCAGAGAGGAGAGATGCCCCAGTGATGGAGAACCCAGCAGCATTCATCATAAAAGACCACCAGTGTGCACACACACACACACACACATACACACACACACACACACACACACACACACACACACTCCAGCACACTCACACACACTCCAGCACAAACACAGACACACACACACACACACACACACACACACACACTATAGCACACACAAACACAAACACACACATTCCAGCACGCACACATAAATACACACACACTCCAGCACACGCACACATATAAACACACACACACACGCGTGCGCACACTCACCCACATACACATTAGCAGGTACTGTAACAATGTCTTGTCCATCTTTTTAAGAGAAACTCACACACACACAAAGTATCTATACAAAAATAATGTAATACAAAATGCAAAAGAAAGGTTCCAGTCTAGCACACAGGTGTGTGTGTGTATATATATATATATATATATATATATAATTGTTCAAATGCTTTTTGGAATGTGCTGAAATAAAAAAAAAATCCATTCCACTAAAGACTTGCCAAACTTGCAAAAAGAAAGAAAGAATAAAAGAAAAGAAAAAAAAAACAGACAACAGAACAGAATATCTAAGGTAGATGTAATATCTAAGGTAGATGTAATCTGTTCCTTTCCACTCCTGTACACTGCTTTCATGACAGGAAGTGGGCCAGTTATGTTCATATTTCTCAACTACTTGATTGTGGGCATTTGATGCCAATAATGGCATGTAACTGTTGAGAAGGAGGTGGTTATTCAGGTTACACAGATCATCCGTTTGGCCTGGGTCTCTCCAGCAGCCCTCTGTGTTCCCAAAGACTGATACCCTCCAAGCCCATGCAGCAAGTGCACGACCAAATATCCACAAAGAAAAGAAATCGAGAGCAAACGTGAGTTTATGTTTCCTCCTAATCGACAACAAGTAACGCGGATCCACTGCACTTGGGTAAAATAGAGGCTGTGCGACCACAACAATTACTTTGGCCCCTAAAGGGTTGGGAAACAAAAGTGCCTCTCGTATGGACTGTGGCCAGGGAACCTCCCATGCCTGCAGAGCTACAGTATTAAATTTGGGCTCTTTGTGCAGTGTGGGGATTTCCAGGCCGTGAAACGGTGAGATGGATGGGAATGGGCCGATCTGCTGTAGTCCTCGTGTGGGAAAAGTACTCTCTCTTTCTCTTGCTCTCTGTTCTTAAACTCTCAAATTTAATCTAGCTCTCTCCGACCCTTTCGGAAGAGAGAGAACAGATCCAGGCGACTCATCAGATTCTTCCTGAGCGACAGCCGGTGGGTTTTTCCTGTCCTGGGGTCCTAATCCTGTCTGACTAATGTACAGCACAACCACGCTGTCTTTCATTACCTGTCTGCACCTCTCTCTCTCTCTCTCTCTCTTTCTCTCTCGCTCTCTCTCTCTGTGTCTCTCTCCATGTCTCTCTCTCCTTCTCTCTCTATGTCTCTCTCAGGCTGAAAATTCAGGAATTCTATACCATCATCGCCACATACTGCAGTCATTTTCCTCTCAGGGAATTCATGTTAATGGTGCAGGACTTCTTAATGTACAGTTTAGCCCTGTTTTGTCTTATGGGAACATTTCATAGAGGGAGACGGTATGAATTATTCAAAGCTTATATCTAATAAGGGTCCAGAAAACTGACACTTTAACCCCTAATCACACTTCTTTTGGGATCTGCTCACTGCATGACCGTAAGACAAATTAAATCATTAAGTGAGTTCGACAGGAGATCAAATTATATTAAATTAGGTTAAATTACAGAGCAGAAACAACTGCATCTGAACTGCTGTAGCCAAACTGTGAAGTGAATACAAGGAGACAAACATTGTTAAGAGGAGAAAATAGCGCAATGAAGCATGTGAACAGAGACAGAGATCAGCTCAAAGAACATGACAAAAGAGTCTCTCAAAGAGCAGAACAAAAGACAGGACAAAGTATGGGACAAAGAACAGCTCAGAGAACAGCTCAGAGAACAGCTCAAAGAACAGCTCAAAGAACAGCTCAAAGAACAGGACAGTACAGCATTATCATGAAACATTTCTGTAAATGAGTGTCTTATCTCCTCATTCAGTCAGAGGTTCATTCATGCAGAAAATCACCAGTGTTCATTTAACACCTACAATATATACCAAAGGTAGAACTATATAGAGTATAGTGGAAACAAGATTAGTAATGTAGGTGTTAGCAGAGCTGGTTTTTCCTGTGTAGATGTGAATATTTCTGCATTGTATAAACAATGTCTAATCCCTCTGCCTCGACTACAGCTGTGGTGAAGTTTTTCATAAATTGTTGTACTTGTGTGCCATTAGCAGAAGGCTAGCATTATTCATCTGTGTAAGAGCTCTTATCAGTAAGTATTTAAGGAAGTTTCATCATCTGTGTTGACTCAGACTCTCTCTCTCTCTTTTACCATGTTGAAGAAAGACCAAACACTCTACAACGACCTTGTGAGACAGCTGTGCTCTGGCCTCTGGGAGTCGGTCAGAACCACTCGGAAAGAAACAGGAGCTGGAATCATTCTACCTGCACTAGGAACCTAAAAGAGCATCACCGGGGTGATACGAGGAGAAGCCTGGGTTACTGTGTGACATGTCTAGAGCAGCATAGCCATGACCTCTCAGACACCAGCATACATGCTGGATTTGACTGAGGAATTTTTATGTCTTTTTAATCTGAAATTATGAAACACAATTCACACAGCATATTATTCCAACATACAGACTCTCTGTGTCCCAATGTAAGTGGAATTTAACATGAGGAACGGATGTTTATTCAGTATCCGAGAGGAACCAGACAGGAGGATAATTAGATATCCTCATAAAAAAGGAGAAGAGCAGACAAAAAAGGCCCATTCTTCTGCCTGCATTCTTGTATGACTGATGCAGCTCACAAGGAATGCACAACAGCTAGTGTCTTCTCGCTGAATTCAAAAGGGCAGTGATTGCCTGATTTCTCCTGATCACTCTTGGAGGCAAAATCACATCAGAAACGTCATACTGTTTTATATAATGAAGGACTAAGCACTGGTATTTAGCTAATAAATCATTTAGCCTTTGAATCTACATAGTTTGGTGACCCAAGGGTTAAAGATTTCATATGCTGCTGTCTATTTCCCAGATAACCATGGAACAAATCATAATTGTTGTGAAGCTTCTTAACAACCAGTATGAGCCACAGGTCCTGAGCTCCAAGGTACAGAACTGTGCTTTCCAAAACCAAGGTACAAATGAGGGATAATCTGGCCTCCGCTGATTTGAACTTCACCTTTCTATCATCACTGGTGCCGTTAAATGAAGCAGAACATGGCAGGATCAGCGAGGTGCAGCAGTGTCCAAGGCCTGGAGACAGGCAGCGTGTGCTGAAGGAACTGCTGGAAGGCCTGTACCAGTCCCCATCACACTGATCCTTGGTCAGTGCCAGACCTTTATCACCCAGCCCAGCTCGCTGGGACACAGTGAGCACGAACTGCCCTGCTGGGAGGTCATGCTTTAGAGAACCCCCTCCCTTTGCCTCCACCTGCCCCAGCCGTTTGGTTGGCCCCGCCCACGACTCCCGAAACCCCTTCAGCCAACCTGTCTTAATTAGCGCAACCTGCACCTTGACGACTCTCTGGCTTCCTCACCAAACAACTTATAAACATAATTTCTCTTTGAACGGGGCTGTATTATTAGTATTATTCTTTTATTACGAGCGTCTTCACTGACTCAGAATGCCGCTGGAATTCCACAATTTCACTCGTCAACTCTGCCTACCTGGCGAAGGGGATTTAGTGGCACTTCCCTGGTCAGGAATGCAGAATGACTGACCTCCACGTCGAAGCTGCAAGGCCTGACATTTAACACAGCCGTCCTGGGGTGATGCTCCAACATGCCCCTGGGAGCAGATGACAGATTGATAAGATCAGTTTAATTACCTTGGAGACTGTCATCAGAATGTGAGTGCAAATAACGTGTCTGGCACCTCCAAAAGCAATGTGAGCGCTATCGGGTTGGTAGATCTGACTGAGGCTCAGCAGAGCTAGTCTCCATCTAACTGAGAGCTCACCTTTTGTCTGGAATTCAGCACAATTCAACAAACACTTAAAAAAAAAAAAAAGGTAACTGGATCCTGTGTGAATCAAAAATCGACCCGTTTAAAGACTCTTATTGTGTCTGTGCTGTCAAATATATTAGATGTTTGGCAATTTTATATTGAACTTTCTGTCAGACAAAGGGAGACACGCCTGATCATAATACACTCCAAAGCTGACAAAATTAATATGAATTCTGTTAGCAAATTACTGTTTCACACTTGTTGATACATGTTGATGAAACAGTAAAAACACAGTAAGTCATAGTGAAGATGAATACAGCAATAAGAGGTAGTTGTGCCTTCAGCTCAGAGCCATGAAACCAGCGTTACAACCAGCGATGATTCCATTAAATATTTTTTGTTAAAGCATGTTGAAGGCCATTGTGACATCCAGTTACTGAACTCCCAAATCCCTTTAGTAAGTACAGGACTACAGGACAGGCATCTTCAGCTACTTGCATTACACTAGAATCACACGGCAACAGTATCATATGTCCTGTTAATAGAAGATAGACAATCTTAACTGATCTGCAGAGGAATGGCATTTTGACTTGCACGCATGTGTGTGTGTGTGTGTGTGTGTGTGTGTGTGTGTGTGTGTGTGTGTGTGTGTGTGTGTGTGTGTGTAGAGAGAGAGGGGTTAAGAACAGAAAAGTTAGTCAAGGTTGATTCGGTTGTGAGAACTGAGATTAGAGCAGGTTTGACCTGCACAGGACCTCAGAAATGCCAGCGTGGGGTTGAGCTGTGCTGTACCTCTCACACAGCGCCAGTCCCTCTGCCCATCACACACACTAGTGCCAGCCAGGTCTGTGCTACCCATACCAGATCCACATATCAAAGTGATAATGTATATGCCCACAATTTTCAGATTTTCCAAAATGAACGAACGCTTCGTTGAAGCAGGATGCGCTGATCGCATCCAGAATGAGAAGATTTTAGATAGAGAGGCCAGTTTTACCATGGAAGGTACAGTTGAATAGGCCCCGCAGGCTGAGCATGGCAGGGCCCTCCGGCCCTTATCACGGGTCCCCAGCACAGCACACATGTTCCACAGACGCTGCCATGTGCAGAGATGTGCTACACACATACTGCAGATTTGGCCTTATGGGGTAGAGGAAATACACAAAAAAAATATTGCATTTCTTAGAAATTCTGGTGGGGCACAAGAGGAAAAAGAAGACGAAGAAGAAGAAAGAACGAAAGAACGACGCCTCAAATACCTGCACTGGTGAGGTGAGAGGGACTTTTTTTCTAGCATGCGAGCCTGGACCCTACCCCATACCACATGAGAGGACGGATGAGAAACACACAATCTCAGAGTCACACAGCACGGGGTTTGTTTTTTTCCCTGCTATAAAACAGAACTTTGCAGACCATGGAAAGTGAGGCATTCAACTCAGAATTATTCACTGCTGAGAAAAATGCACATTTTAATGTTTTCTCCTCTCGAGCAGCTGCTGAGGCAGTTATCATAATGTATCTTACGGTAAGAGAGTTGGGCGTAGAGTCATACAGCAGGTACAGTGAAATACGGATCAGAGTGTTGGGATGCAGTGTGCAGTGGAGACAGTGTGCAGTGGTTTAAACAGCACCTGAGCAGAGAGTTGGGGGGAGTGGTTTAAACAGCACCTGTGATTGGATGCAGAGAGTCAGGGGTGTGGTTTAATGAGCACCTGTGATTGGATGCAGAGAGTCAGGGGTGTGGTTTAATGAGCACCTGTGATTGGATGCAGAGAGCTGTAGGGTGTGGTTTAAGGAGCACCTGTGTTTGAGATACTGATCGAAACCTTGCACTCTGCTTAATGGTAAGAGTTCTCAAGGATAATGGCAGTTATACTATCTATGAAGAGCACTAACATGACCTCAACACACACACAAACACACTTCAAACCTCAAACCCTGGCCTCCTTGCCAAGTTCAAATACCATTTCCACCATCCAGTGCTATAGAACCTTGACACATTTGCAAAAGTGACAATTCCAACTTTGGCTCTTTTCAGAATGTTGCCAAGTGCTCTCTGGATAAAATCCCCCCGCTGTAAATATCCCCCCCACTGCTTGCACAAACTCCCATGCCCTCCTCCGTCTCCCTGACCAATTCCCTCCACCCTGCCTGGAAGCGGATGTCCTCCTGTCCTCCTCTCCACATGTCCATGTCAGCATTGTCAAGGGGGAAAACCCAGATGTTCACTGAGCTGACAGTGTAGTGCTGTTTCTACAGGACAATGTTTCTCTCTCTCCCTCCCTTTTCACATACACACACACACACTCCTCCCTTCTCCATCAGACAAGGCAGTCTCACTTCCAGTGCAGCTTGTTCCTAGAAACACCAGGCCACAGGCTGGAAGCTGGAAATTGGCTCGGAAATTGACCCCCCACCCCCCCCCAAACACAACCCACCCCTC